>JASGAU010363344.1:0-22192 GCA_030220045.1 Australoheros facetus
CTGTATTATTGTAGGGTCTTTACCCACAATACAAAGCGCCTTGAGGCGACTGTTTGTTGTGATTTGGCGGTATATAAATAAAATTGAATTGAATTGAATTAAATTTTATGTGCTTTAACCCCCCCCCCCACACACACACACACACACAGTGAGCAATGCCTTGCTTGGTTTTAACCTGACAGGATTAGAGAGGGAAGGAGATAAGATGAGGGGAAAAGAATAAATAAAGTTACTGAAGTGACTAAACTTCATTTAAAAAGCAAGAAAACCCCAGAGTCTCCACTGTAATCAACACAAACACGGTCGACTTCCTCACTGCTGCTGCTGCTGCTGTGCTCATCCCGAATTATTGAAAAGAGTCCCAAGCTGAACATAAAGAAAGACTCCAGCGGGTCTGCTGCTGACACTGATTACAGCTGTGAGTTCAGGAGGCAGTTCCAGCATCTGGGTCAGAATCAGAAAAACTTTATTGATCCCAGCAGACACACCGCTTTGCTACAACTGCTCTACACACAGCCAGGAAAAGAGGAAGGTCTTCAGCAGAAACAGTCACTGGAAGCTTAAAATATGCAGGAAGTGGCCTGCATTCTGATTGGATGCTGCCACTGGCATTATGCTTCCTGTTCAATGTGTGTATAAAACCAGCTGTGCCATGTTTTGAGAGAAGGAGCATCAAGTTGCAGATATCTTATTTGCATAAAGCTGAAGTCTTGGCCAGTGGTTCCCAGAGTGGGCCTCCTGGTGGATCTTAAAGTTACTACAGGTGGACAGCAGGATGTCAATTTTTGATTTTCTTATTTAACATTGCTATTAAATGATTATAATTTAAAAGAGTAAGGAGTAACAAAGGTTTGTCACACCTTATTCTTAACAGGTGGGGCTGGTATATTTTTCATGCCTCTTTCCCTTTCTTCTCTTCCATCCACTTTCTACTAAAAACATCATGCTTTCCAAGATTTTTCCTCTTTCCTTTATGGCCAAAGCTCGAATGGCTCAAGCTGCAGCTATCTGGCCTCTTTGTTCCTCCATAAGCCACCTTATGTCGCCTTGAACAGGCACTCAAGAAAAATGTTGACTGTCAGACCTCTATTAAAGCTGACACATGCTGCTCTTTGGTATTTTACTTTATATGACTCACCGATGCAGCTGCTTTTGGAACTGCCATTAAAGAATATCACGGACTCCTGTAAAGAATGTCTTCAGCATTTAAACAAAAGCTTTTGTACTCTAAGTGCAGCACAAGATTTGCCTGTCAGAGTTTTATTGTTTTCTAAAAAAAAAAAAAACTATAGGACTGCAAATTGTTTCATAAAAGTACAACATGGCATTAATCCAAAACTTTTGCTGGACCAAGGCAACATATCTGTCTTTCAAAGGAAAAGCACCCATGTGTCCAAAGTGCTGTGAGAACAATGCCATTACTCAACAGGTTCCCAAGTGCCAATGCCTGCAGAGTATTTACATTTTATTTTTAGTTTCAGAATAAAAAGTGACTTTAAGTTGTTTTTTTTATAATAGGCTGAGAAGCTCTAAAACAACAGCAGGCTGCTTTAACCTATTAATAGACACACACACACACACTGATGACACATGACACCATGTATTCAGTGTATTCACTGTGTCTTCACCCAGTGACTTTCATTAGATTGTGACAGTGTGATAATACGTCTTAAGTACAGGCTGAGAACACTCCCAGAGGCTGTGCTGTTACATAACCCACCCTGACAGCAATTAGACCCCCCAAAACGTCCGTTTTCTGAGTTTCAGACACATTTTACAGCCGAGAGTTTGTAGAGGAGCACAGGTCCACTACAGGTGCACAGCAAGCACCAAAAAATAAAGACAACGTTGAAGTACCAAAGACCGCAGTTCCTCTAATGGCCACTTGAGTCGGTCCCCACAGACTCTCGTTAAAATGTTGAACTTTATAGCAGAAACAGACACGTTTACAGGCTGATAGAAAATAGTTCTGGGCTCTAATTTCTGCCTTCATAGCAGCTGTACAGGATTTGTTTTCTTTAAATAGCACACAAGTGAATATAGCACTGTTGGTATACTGTTGCAAATGGCTATCAAACCCCAAAGTACAGGTACTCAGATAATATTAACGGAATTTCAGTCAAATATTAAAGTGATAATATAATAAAGGCTCATTTCGCCCACAGCAACTTGCAGCAGGTACATGACAGGTACATGTTAATACAGTCTGCTAGCTGTCAGCTAGGCTTCACCTCAACAAACTGAATTCCCTGAACTGGAACTTTTGCACTTTCAGTTCACTTCAATTCAATATAGCACAGAATGACAAGATCAGCCATCTCAAGGTGCTTTATATTATAAGGTAAAGACCCTACAATAATACAGAGAAAATCCAGCAATCAGACGACCCCCTATGAGCAAGCACTTGGTGACAGTGGGAAGGAAAAACTCCCTTTTAACAGGAAGAAACCTCCAGCAGAACCAGGCTCAAGGAGGGGGGGTCATCTGCTGCGACCAGTTGGGGTTGAGAGGAGTGAGATGCAATTGTCAGATAAATATGGCTGCTGTGTGGTCGGTTTTCCTAACAGACAATTCAAGAAGTCTGTGCTCCAGCTCTGACGACTGATGACTTCCCTTTGTCTAAAAAAATGGAAGCTAAAGGTGGCATCAAAAGGCTAACAATAAGGCTTCAAAGCACAGAAACCAGGGTGACATCACAGTGGTTACATCCATGTTTCATAGATAATCTCTGTCCTCGACATGTTTTAATTAAAATGATTTAAAAACCTTTAGGATTATGTTATTAACAGAGAGAAGCAGAAAAAAGGAAATGACACATGAAAAACTTGAAATGTGAAGTGTCACATTACATTTTATATTTCTGTAAAAGTAGCCTGCTGGGATTTAAAAGTTTGGTGCTGATTGATTACAGAACAAAAATCAGCTGCTAATAACCTTCTGAAAGGCACAGATTTAAAATTGTGGCAGCGTTTCAGCTGCTGGTAGAGAAACATGCTCAACAATGAACTTTAATATGGAAAACTTGATTAGACCCGTTGTATTTCCACTAATGAGTGAATGGGAATGAAGTGATACAGACGCCGTATGCTGCATTTATAAAGTGTTAGTTTATGAGCTGTTTGAATAAGTAGTGTCTCTATTACTTTGCTAATCCCATTCATATTAAAGAGAGCAAACACAATCACAGACACGCCTGTCTTTATAATGCAGTTCAGCTGAACAGCACCACAAACCATAATGACTCGAAGGCTAAACTTTAAAACCTGTAAAACAGATGATTTACTGCAGGACTGTTTGATCGGGCTGCAGTGGGTTAATCTCGGTGCAATAAATTGCCATGTGAGTGTGTATTTCATTCAATATGAGCATTCATTAATCTGAAAAAACAAGCTCTGCTGATTCGGGCAGTAAAATTGTTGAAGGACAGAGAGAAGGCGTCACTTTTAAGAGTCTTTTTCTGCAAGCTGCTTTAACAGAGAAATTACAGATAATTAAAGTGTCAGCTCTGCGCTCTCTGGGAGAGAGGATCACTGAGATTAAAGCAGCAGAGCCGCAGATCTGTCCATCCTCACCGAGCTGCTGTGCCACTGAGTCACCGCCTTCAATCCAAACCGGCAGCTCAGGTGAAACACACTCAGGTCCAAGCAGCTCAACAAGTGGCCACAAAGATTTCAAACTTTTCATAAATCAAAGCTAACAGTCAGCGCCCTGATTCAAAAAGCTCAGCTCTCTAAGAGCTGCTTCAGAGCTCTTTGGACACTGAAAATTTTTTCTCTACAAATTTCAGCTTAAATTTAAGATGATAATGATCAAAGTTATTCACAGAGAGCTCAGAAGGTGGGAAAACTGTTGGGAGTGGTGAAACAGGCCTTTTAATGACCCTATTATAAAATGGTGTGGAGGTCTGGGAGTGCAGCTCAATAATGATCTGAGCCTGTTTTTGTTGTTTAACATTAAATGCTGTGATCATTATTTCACTTTGCATTTTCCAGCATTTGTGGGTCCACACAGAAATGCAGCGATGGAGATGAAGCAGCCAGAATAACCTTGTAGTGAGACTGAGTTATATGACAGGTGATAAATACATTAGAGGTTTCACTGTGAGATTAGAAACTTTTAACTGAAAAGAACTGCACAGTGTGCACAGTGTGCAGGTCACAAGAAACTAAATCTGCTTCTTTAACACATTATGAAATTATAACTGAGACTCCTGCAGCAATGAATGACTTCAGTTGATGTTCATGATTCAGATGTTAATGAACGCAGTGATCCTGTGACTGTGTGGTTGATTGGGCTCAGATATGTGGCTCTGTGTGGTTGTGTGTCGAGGTTTGGTTGTCACCCAGACTGAGACTCCCAGTGTGTGTTCAGGGATGTTGTTAAAACCAGTGCTTCTATAACTGTGAGGTGTACGGGGCACATCTGCTGAGCTCTTGATTCAAACATAATGTAAATATCCTGCAGCAGTGAATGAATGACACCTGACCAGCGTTCAGGGATTCTGTCGCTGTGATGTGTGTAGGGCCTTTTATTGTCACGTGTTCACATTTTAATCTATAATTTGCAAAGCTTGACCTTTTTAACAGTAGATTTGTTATACTGTGACATCAGTACTTCACTCTCAGAACAAACAGTTTCCTATAAGCTCCAAAGCTTTTATATAAGTTCAAATTTCATTTATTTGGAGTGCAGGTGATCATTGGATTCTCAGGAAAATGAGTTTCGCTGAACTCAGCCAACAATGCTGTTGTGGTTGCCGTTCCAGACCATTTCATGCTTTGTTTAAAGGATATGACATGAACATGTGTGTCTTTCATGGGAGTTAATGGCCATGAAAACAAATGTCAGGAAGACAAAAAAGGAAATGAATGCAAAGCAAATGCTTTGAGGTGGATTGTAAGAAGATTGTAAGAGGTGGGTTTTAAAGCTCAACCATAAAAGCTATAGAGATGCTCTCAGGTTTCCCACAGTGTGTTTTCTGCACAAAGGTTGAAGATAATGAGCAGGAAGCTGGTTTCAACCTGAGGACTGATGTCAGCGAACCACCGTGCTGCTCGCCCAGCTAACAGCAGCTTGTGTTGTCTCAGGAAAGGTCAGGCCTGCTGCTCCAACACTGAACAAACAGCACAACGCCGTGTGGGGCTTTGCAGCCACACACACACAGCGAGAGGCATCCGGACACACAAACGCACCAAATACGGGTTTAGACAGAAATGGGCCCATGTAGGCGCACGCACACACATACGCACGCACTCACGCACGCACGCACGCACGCACGCACACACACGATGCATGCGAGGCAGGCGGTGCAGCACTCGAGCACCTGTTTTTGTGGTGAGGTGTTGACACAGCAGCTTCAGGCTGTCCGGCCAAAAGCTTGAACCATGACGAGGCAAAGTGACCAACAGCGCTTTCCCAAAAGGCTGATTTATCATCACCTGCATCAGCACCTGTAACCACACCTGCACGTGATGTCAGAGCACAGTGGCCACACCCACACTACACCTTTCCATCACTGACTAAATATAAATATGTAGGGACAGTTATTTGCTGTTCTTATGATGTTGTAAGGGACGTTAATTTTTTTTAATACAGTAAGATATCTGCAGGAAGCCCAGACCTGCTTCCAGCTCTGCAGTTTGCACACACAAATGCAGAAATGTGTATATGATTCATTATTTTTATTCAGTTTTTTGTTTTTAAGGTTTTTGTATTTTATTGAGCTATTTTAGGAAACCCCTAAAGGGAGCAGCTGAAAGAAGATTTTTCTTGTATTTTATTTACAAGCTTATTTTATTTAGTTTCTTTTTATGATGCTTTAGACTTTTTTAAGTTTCAATCACCATAAAATTTGCACAAACCTCATTTCAGCTCCATCATCAGTGATAAATGAAGACATTTCAAAATAAAATCACTGTTTATGTTATTATAGTTGTTACAGTTCAGTTTTTCATACAGAAAAGGCAACATTAGGAAAATTTAGTAAACATCTTTCATTCCAATTTCATGTAACAAACATTTATTAATGTTTGTTATTCAGCAGCAGGTTTTCGGTTGTAAAAAAGGGTCAGATGTGCACCTGTGTGAAAGTGCAGGAAAATGTCCAAGAAGTGCCAAGAATTGATTTGGATTTTGAATTTCTGTCAAAGCTTGGAAATGAAAATGATGTGACAGCTACACGTTTGTGGACCTCAGCAGCTGCAAACAGCTGTGTGGCACATCTGCAGCACTTACAGGCCACTTTCAGGTTTTTTTGTGAGCCCAGCTCCTGATATTGAGTTATGTTGTCTGGTTACCACAGGATGACAGCAACATCATTTAAATGGCATACAGGCCTTAAATAAGACGTCCCTGATAGCAGACATATTCAACCTTATCTTACAGCTGAGATGAATGTTGTGCTGGCTGGACATGGCCCAAAAGTCCTGAGGTTGTTGGGTTATGGTAAGTGCTGAGTGAGCCAGATATGTCCTAAATGCCATGACACACCTGACATGTGGTCCTTATAAGGTGACTGAAAGAAGCCAACCTGAGTCACTTAATCCCCATCTGGATGTACACATGTGAACGTTTCTGCATCTCCACAGAGTCTGACTGGAAACAACCACTAAATATATATTTAAACAATTTCATTTTAAAGCATAAACCATAACAGGACTGAATATTCACACACGGCTGCCCATAAAGATGAAGATGCAGGTGTCCTTTTACATTTTCAGCTTATTTCCATTTTATTTTATTAATAAATGATCCAATGCACTTAAGCTTGACCTGTTTTAAAATGATAATGTTTCTATAATTTATCCTTAGAAATTGAAATAATGTTTTTGTGAAGCATTTTGTAATGCTGATTTTTATCAGGGCTACACAAAATTCGTATTATTTTTCATATAAAGCTTTTGCTGCTGAACACAGGATGTGTTCATGTTTGAACAGAGCTGCCAGTTAAATGAGGACGGCCTTTCAGAAGAGTTTTACTTCAAGTTTTGAAACTCTTGAACTGACATCATTCTACACACTGAAGCCAAACTTGACTGTCAATTCAATTCGGCTCAATTTTATTTGTTTACAATAAACTGACTGACACGCTTTCCCAACAAAAGCCACCTCAAGGTATCAACATTTCTTTTTAATATAAATGTTCTTTCCAACACGCAGCTATACAGCTTTTATTTTATTACATTGATTTTTCCCAGCTCAGATAAGTGGCATTGTTTACAGAAATCTCTTCATTAATCTCACGCCCAGACGTTCATGGACTGACATCAGAAGCCAGTTGCTTTGAGATTTCCTGTTCAGCAAACAGGAACTAAAACATGATGAAGAAGTGGAGAGAAGCTGAATCCAGAGGCTTTCTGTGAACACACTAACTGGTGCCGTCCTAACGCTCCAGTAAAGCGTATAATAACCCCTGATGGCCTCTTCTGTCTGTAACCGTCAGTCCATCCAGAACCCAGAAGGCAGTGGGCTCACAGGACTTATTATTTATTTATTTTCATACAATCAAAGTGATGCTGAAGCCACATCCAGCATCATTGGAAGCTTCTGAATCCGAGGTCAGTGCTGCCATCTTGATTATTCAACACAATCATTCATTATATTTACAAATACGCATCTTCTGAACTTTTAAAAAAGTGTCTTTTACAGGAGATTCTCTGGAGCGTTATGTATAATTCAAATAAAAAAGGATACAGAGTGTTTTTGACGATTAAAAACAGCAACAGGCACCAGCAGTTCTGCACACATGAGAACACCTACACTGGAGCTGAGAGAGCGCCAGAGAGCTGATTGTAGCAACCATGCTGCACCACTTCTGTGAACCGCCGAACACAAACCAGTAATGACACCATTTTACAGCCATGCAGGGAGGAGGATGGCAGTGAGTAAACAGCCAGGAGACTCAGGTTCACGTTCCCCTTGCATTCTACTTTCACTCACTCGCTAGTTTGGTCTATCTACACATTAAAAATGACTTGGTTAGGTATGGGGTGTGTGTGTGTGNAAACACACCCCTTTACAACAGTAATGCTGCTCATTAACAAATGACAAGCTGAGAGTGACAATCACTGTCACTTTTGCTGTAATCCAGAGCACCACAGCACATGCAAAAGAACTCCTTGGTCATCATGTAACACCTGCAGTTCTGACAAATGGGTCGAGATGTACTGCATCATTTTAAAACCCAAGAACTGTCTCTGGTTTCCTCCTGCAGTCTAAAGGCATCCATGTTAGATTGGCTGGTGATTCTGAATTAGCTATAGGTGCACCCTGCCTTTCACCCTGCAGAAGAAAATGGATGGATGGATTCAGGAATGGAGTAAAGGCATTTGTATGCCCACACAGCTGGAGCTGAACATGGGTGGAGTAGCAGTACAGTCCGTTACAGTCACGACCACCAGGTCATGACATTTAGGCAGCATATTTTTCATGTGTCGTCGTGCTCCAAGACATAGAGAGGAGAAGTGGAGAGGAGACCTGAAGTGAGATTAAAATAAAACCCTGCCAAAAATGATATAAAAAATATTGTTATAGTTAATTGTTTTAGATCTTGTTAGGGGACCTTTGTGGAAAAATATCCACAGATTTCTCAGATATATTTACAATTTTATTTTATTTTTTTAGAAAATTTGGGTGTTTTTGAACTTTGTGGTTGGACAAATTAACACAAGTGAAATAAAGTTTTTAGCCTTTTTTAAACATCTCATATGCTAAGATTAAAAATCATCTGTAATAATCATTCTAATGAAAGCTTCATAATCTAAACTCACTTCTTCCTTGTAATCTTGAGAATACATATCATGTTTTTAGGGTATAAAACAATTTTTTTATGGACTCTTTCAATATGTTATGTAAGATTTTATAATATGACAGCAGTTTGATATCAGTTATGACAACAGCCAAACTGGCCCGCCTGCACACTGCTGACCTGTGAATTATTATCTGAGTCAGTGTGTGTGACTGACAGGGATTCATCCAGAAGGTGGAAGGTCAAAGTTCATAATTTTATTGGCCACGCTGCTGCAGGTCTAAATGATGCTCTATGAAGAAAAGACATCAAAGCGATCTGAACGGCGTGCACACGTTCAGCAGCTTAGTGAGGTCATCTGATTTCTAATCGCTCAGAAAATAATTGTATTTTAGCGGCGCGTCAGTCTGTCAGCCTTAGTTCCTACAGAGGGACTCAAAGCAGGCATGGATTTATACACACTGGGGCACAAAGAGCCATCAATGCTTTTTCATTTGCTATATCAGTACTTTGTAGGCACTCATTTACCAATCAGTCAAGTTTTATCCCTAAAACTAAAAAGAAAAGCTTGATTAGGGCAAAAATCATAAGCACAATTATGTTGGTCAATACTGAGATTATGATGATTGAGAACTTTAAAGAGTGAAAGGAAGAAAGCAAGAATATGTGAAGTGAACTCAAGCTGCCAGAGGGTGGTGGGAGGTGAATGTCGGCGACAACTGTAACAAAGGTGAAACAGTAATCGTACTGTCATAGGAATTAAAATAAAAAGCTGATTAATTGCTTATTTGTGCCAAATCTCAAAGTGATGGAGGCGAGTTTCACATCGATGTGCAGAAGGGTCACCTGTTACAGGCTGCACCTGTAAACCTACAGAGGTTTCTATGTTTTTATCTTTGCTGTATGAAGTGCATTGCACTTAGAAACATATGTGCAAGAACAAAATAAAGAGTCATCACTTTGCATTTCTGTGAGGACCTGTCTGATTATATTAAATGCGCCGTGTGGCTGTCATATCTG
The DNA here is from genome assembly GCA_030220045.1 of Australoheros facetus. Lineage (NCBI taxonomy): Eukaryota > Metazoa > Chordata > Actinopteri > Cichliformes > Cichlidae > Australoheros > Australoheros facetus. The sequence goes on from JASGAU010363344.1 coordinate 9,767, forward strand.
TGAAGCAGGTGAGGGTTAGAGTTAACCTTTAACCCTTGCATGGTGGGTATTATTTTTCTTGTGTAAATGCTGTAAAAGGTTAATACGTTTTTCTGTGGGCTGATTGAGGACATTAAGTGACATTACGTGGACCATCTGACGCAGACATTTTGAAAGAAATGTAAGCATAACTATAATGATGTGATTCTCTTTTCTCTGTCACCTTTAGTTGAAACTGAATTTGACACCCCTGCTTCCAGTTTCTGAAACTATACATGTGTAGCATGTGGCTAAAATGCAACCTAACCCTAACCCTGCCCCCAGGGGTGTTTACGGTCACCAGGTGGATGTCAAGAGGTCAAAAAGGTGCAAACTGGGCCCGAATTAATTTATGATACAGTCATTTCTAGTCTGACTGACAACTCAACACTTTTTCTGGTGTCTGCTCTCACAGCCAACCAAGAATCAATAGTTTGTCTTTGGACTGTGTGGGGAAAGTGAAGAAATCCCACAATAGAATAGAATAGAATAGAATAGAATAGAATAGAATAGAATAGAATAGAATAGAATAGAATAGAATGCCTTTATTGTCATCAACAGGATGTACAATGAGATTGGAGGGCCACTCCTGTTCAGTGCCATGCAACAGAAAATCAAACTCTCTAAAATAAGAATAAAAATATTATAATCTAATATAATCAAAAAATATACAGAAAATAAAAACCAATAGCCACCCAATATTAGATAAGCAGTTAAGAAAATGGATGGATTGTATTCTTGTAAGAACAGAGTCAGAGCGTCCATATTGGAGTGTCTAAATAAGCCACTCTGGTTATAAGTCCCTCAGGTTTTTGCTTTAGGACCCCTGTTTGGAGGACTTACAGGCTCCATGCCTCTTTTATTCTGAGCCATACCGATTAATGGAAATCAGGACTTTACTTGTATTTCTGTCTCTATTCTCACACTTTTGCAGTTTTTGCTTACTTGGTATAAATTCTTCTATTTCCTGTAATTAGTTGTAGTTTTTGTATTTCCTGTTACACTGTGAATTCTTACTGCAAAGCAAATGTCCTACAGTGGGATGATAAAGAGTACCTTAAACCTTGAAGTTCACCACTGATACACAAGACAGATCCATGATGAACTTGTCAGAATAAAGACTTTTTATTTCACCTGAATAAACAGCTGAACACGAAAAAAACATCTAGAACCCGAGTAAACATGAACCTTTAGAGAACACCTTTGGGATCCTTACAGACCTGGTAGATGCTAAGATGTTAAAAGGCTGCAAAGTGTGCAGCAGTTTTGTAGTCTTACTGACCATTCAGAGCTTTATAACTCACATGTCCTGTGGCAGCAAAACCCAGCAGACATGGGGAGAACAAAACGCCCATGAAGGCGTAAACCCAGAACCTTCTCACTGTGAGGAAACTGTGCAAACCACTGTACATTTGTACAGATGGTCTCTGATACTGACCTTAAAATGCAAACCTTTTAGGAGCACCTATGCACATTTTCTGGACCATAGAGGTCTAATAATTAGTTCTGCAGGGAACATTTGTGGACACTGTACGTATTTCTCTTTCTGAGCCTGTAGCAAATCAAGCAGTTCATTCAAATAAAATAAATCAACAACACTTCTGCTGCCATTTAAATATTACAGACATCAGAGGCAATGAAACACATCAGAAAGTTCGATCTGAGTACTCTGCAGTTCACCAGGACATCAGTCAAATATGAAGCAAGTAATTCTAATATATCCACAACAACATCATAAATAATAAAGGGAAAGTGATCCTAGGAAGGTGCTATAGAGGTAAATGTAAGTCCTCAAATCTGCAAGATTATTTTAAGAATATCACAACATGAATTGTGTTATTAGCAGAGAACAAACTGGCGCACTTCACGTCTCAGCGGTGTTATTGGAATATTACAAAGACGTAAATATGACAACCAGCAGGTACCAGCACAGCCCCCAAACGAGCCTCCTCTTACATAAACAAAGCCGCTTAATTAATGGAAAGTGGTGGCACGGCTCTAACCGGCTCGGCACGGCCGAGAAGAAACGGGGTTGCGTAGGAACAGGGGAAGCGGAGTCTCTGGGGGGCGAAAGGGGCTCAACACAGAGGAGGAGAAGAAGAGGTGGAGGAGAATAAAGCGCTCTAAATTTCTCCTTTAACTGCGAGTTTAGGGGCTGACCTCTGCGTGCGTCATAAAAAGCGCAATCTGTGTGGAAATGATAAAAACGGGAGCTTTAAGGCAGGTGATGAGACATTAAATTACCTTTAAACTCCAGAAATATGTTTCTGGTTGATGTCAGCGCATTTATATAAGAATAAATACGAGGCTTGGACATTTTAATGAGTTTTGTCCCCATAAATTCAGTAGAACACCTTCAGTCTGATTAAAGCCGCTTTATGATCATGTTCACAAGGGAAATAAATACAAATCCAATATTTACAAATAGCAGAAGTACTCTTTGCTGCGCGGCAGGTGCTTTGCTGAAAAGGTCAGAGTTCACTCATGCAGGAACATTCCCGAGCTTAATGAGAGAGGTACTCACATGTGAAACTCCTGCGTGAAAAACTGCCGCTTTACTTCTCGCTTTTTGTCACAGCATCACCGCTCCGCCACGTCCCGCTCACTGCTGCCAAATCCCATTCGGAGAGGAGGCGCAAAGTGGCGGATCCATGAGCGGAAAAACTCCGCGGAAGTGTCTGGAGTAAAATCTCAGCGAAGAAGATCGTGGCTCTGTTTCTGTTTCTTTCTTCTTCTTCTTTTTTTAATCCAGGGAAAGTGATAATGATGATGAAATAAATGAGGAGAGGTAGGAGCGCAGAAGTGTCCCCTCCACGCCACCAGCAGCGCAAATGGGAGCGGACTGTAGCGCTTCAGTCCAGCCGGGGAGAGGAAAGTGCGCACCGGATTACTTCAGTCCGCCTGCTCCGCTTCCTCCAGCATCTCCCCAACTTCTTAATCCCCTTGGAGCGGATTCAGCTCTTCACTGACTCCCCTTAATCCTCAAAAGAGCACCCATCCAAATCAGGAAAGGAGATTAAAAAAAAAAAATCTTATCCTTTTCAGGTGTGATCATTAAAAAAATAAAATGAAAGTCCTCTCTAGGCTCCTGCTGTTGGTTTTATTTTCTTTTGGATAAATTATGAGAAAGAGGGAATGAGTGAAGTTGTGCGGTCTGCGCTGAGTGTTTGGCTGCGTTTCGGTGAGTCGGTAGGCTGACCGGCCGGATTCCCATCATCCCCACCGCTTGATCGTCCCCAAGCACGGAGAGAGAGAGAGAGAGAGAGAGAGAGAGAGAGAGAGAGAGAGAGAGAGAGAGTTGGAAAAGGGGAGATGGAGAAGGAGTGGATCATCGCGTGGTTACGCCCCAGTTCCCGTTTGTCTCGTTCTGTGGCGGCCAGGGACACACGCACTTTTGCATGCATAGACATGCAAAAACTCTACACATAAGGCTTACAGCTGGGATCTACTGTTCACCTTCAATGCAGTTTATCTGCTACCAGGAACACTGACAGGACCTCATGTACATGCCCCATAATCTGTGTAACCAAAACTTTGTGGACATTCCACCTACTTTGCAAAAGCGTGAAAAATTGTGCAAAAAAAAATTCTATTCTATTCTATTTTATTTATATAGTGACAAATCACAACAGTCGCCCCAAGGCACTTTATAGTGTAAAAGACCCTACAATAATACAGAGAAAACCCAACAGTCAAAACAACCCCCTATGAGCAGCACTTGGCGACAGTGGGAAAGAAAATAAAAACTCCCTTTAACAGGAAGAAACCTCCGGCAGAACCAGCTCAGGGAAGGTTTGTTAACACCAACCTGTTCAGTACTTAAGTTTATGTGACTTAATCTCTTTAATACAGAGTACAACATTAACCCTTTATTTACCTGGCCCGCCGGTGAGCCCGTTAACTTCAAAGGTGCCGTCATTTGCGGACCCTATATTGTGTGTGAAGCACAATTTCTCAGCTTTCAGAAACCATTTGAATTTTTCCGATAGGACATACTTACGGTAATTCAAAGTGCATATGATCAGACGTTTCAACGGCTATACACTCGGCGTTAGTCAGCTGTTCGCGGCAAGCAAGGGCAGGTAACCGGGGCATTGCCGCTGTTAGTCTTAGTTAATTTGGTTCTGGGCCGTATGGGCAGCAGTCTATGAAGAGATGACCAGATCTCCCTCTCCCCAGCCACCTCCTCCTGCTCCTCGGGTGTGACCATAGTCTCCCAAGCATGAACTGGATCTGTCCAGGGCCTCCTCACACCTCACCTCACCTTACCAAAACACCTCACCTAAGAGGAACCCAGGAGGAATCCTAGTCAGATACCAGAATCTGAGCTCTTATCAAACAACCAGGTCCTCACTCTGTCGCTGAGGCTGAGCCCAGACCCCCTTCAGAGGAAGCTCATTTACACAGCTTGCACTGCCAATCTCATTCTTTTGATCACTACCTGGAATTTGTGACCAGAGGTGAGGGTAGGAATATAGATCGATCAGTAAATCAACAGCTTCGCTGTCATGCTCAGCTCTCTCTTCATTACTACAGACCATTACAGCATCCTCATTACTGTCTATGCCACACCAACCATCTGCCAATCTCCTGCTCTCTCTTCGCCTCACTCAAACAGATACTTGAACTCCTCCACTAGGGGCAGCGACTACTTCCTAACCTGAAGTGTGGACTCCACCTTTTCTGAATGAGAACCATGACCTCAGCCTCGGAGTTGCTAGTTCTCATTCCTGTTGCCTTAAGATTGCTTAACTTTAAAGCTCCAGGAGTGCTTTGCCTGTCGTGAATCACTCAGAGTCAGTCAGCCCAGACTCTGGTTGTGTAGTTAACACTTTAACACATTTACCACAGGGTCAGTCAGCAGTATCCTTCGCTCTAGATCAGGGGTCCGCAACCCGTAATCCGGAAAGAGCCATTTACACGAGAAGCCGCAAATACTAGCGGAAGCCGTTGCCGTGAGTGACACATACATTGAGAAACTAAAATAAATAAATAAAATTATTTTATTTTCATATTTCAAGATCACACAAATGTTCCAATTTAAAACTACAACAAAAACCGAACTGAGAAAAATAAAATGCACTTCAACTGGATACTTATAATTTACTTCCGCGAGCGGCACAGAGCCGCAGATTAAGCCTGGATGAGCCGCATGCGGCTCCGGAGCCGCAGGTTGCCGACCCCTGCTCTAAATGGTAGATACCTGAATCACTCACCTCAAATTGAAGCAAAGTTTAACTCCTGACCCATCCGTTTAGCAACAATAATTGTTAGTACACACATCTTCGTTATGAGTCACTGGAATCCCTGCTGGTCTATTCCTGTGTGGATGCCCCACAAAGCTCCATAAAGTCTATAAATCAAATAAAAACTCTGGTGATGGTAATGTAATTCTTAATATTATTTAAATAAGTGCTGGAAATTGATCTCACCCAGCAGTGATCTGTGACAAAGAAAAAGAGAAAACAGGCGTTAAAAAAAAAGAGGAAATAACTGTAATGGCAAACATTTGTAGTAATAGAATGACAATAAATATTAAAACAATAAAGAATAAAAAGATTATGATAATAAATAAATACAAACTCCGAAGAACTCAAAACAGAAGATGAGTGAGTCATATCATCACTTCTGGATAATGTTATTTATTTATTTTATTTTTTTTTTCAAACCAATGACTTGCAGTCCACTTCTCAGCAGGATCAATTATTTCCCAGCATGCCACCTGTTTTTCAGCGAGTCCACACAGTGTGGAGCGTATCAGAGTCTCCCCCTTGTGTGTGTTATCAATTACTGTCATGATAGAGATCATCACAGGACAGCCACACTGCAAACATATTTTATAGAATATGATGCATGGCTGTGGATTAAACACAATATGAAGTATTTAAAATCAATTCAACCTTTAACATCTGCAGCAGGAAAATTTATCCATATAATACTGATGGGGAGCTATTTCTGCAGAATACTTTGAGTACAACTTGCAGGTTCATGTGGACTGAAGAGTTTTCACTATATTTTATTTATGTTTTTAATAAAGAACTGGTTACAAAAAAATAAAAAATAAACCAGCACTCTTCATTGCCAGCTAATTTTAAATATTTAGATGATGACGACAGAAGTGATACTATTTTATAGTTCCACAGACAGGAAGTATATAAAAAATAAAAGACATGGTGGTCATCATCTCTGCTTACCGTTCTGTAAAAGTCACCAGAGGCCACTGATTGATCCTCTGTGTGAAAAACTTTTAAGTTAATTGGTTTTAAAGGTTATAATAAGCTGGTTCTGTGTCTCCTTTAAGAAACACAGAGTAGAGGATCCATCACAGGAGTCCTCTCTAAGGCTGCAAGTCACAGGTTTGATTCCAACAGGAGCTGACCTGCTGCCTTTTCTTTAAGTTTTAGGCTTTAATTTGTGTTTAGATCACTGGAACCAGAATTGAAGCTGTAAATTTAAAATTTAAAAAACACAAAGTCTTTACTATAGTGACATACACCTATCAGGTGCAGTGGATAACACTGCACTCTTCATCATAGCACCTGTTAGTGGGTGGGATATATCAGGGTGAACATTTTGTCCTCAAAGTTGATGTTATCAGCAGGGGATTTGTGCGAGTTTGATGAGGGCCACATTGTGATGGTGAGACAGCTGGGACAGAGCATCTCCAAAATGACAGCTTTTGTGGGGTGTTTTCCCCATCTGCAGTGGTCAGTATTTATCAAAATTGGTCCAAGGAAGGAACGGAGACAGGGTCATGGGCAGCCAAGGCTCATTGACGCACGTGGGTAGTGAAAGCTGACCCATGTGGTTCGATTCAACAGATCAAATTGCAGAAAACATTCATGCTGGTTCTGATAGAAAGGTCTCAGAATACTCACAGTTTGTTGTGTATGGGGCTGCATAGCTGCAAATCAGTGAGGGTGCCCATGCTGACCCCTGTCCACCACTGAAAGCACCAAGAATGGACACGTGAGAACTGGACCATGGAGCCATGGAAGAAGGTGGCCTGGTCTGATGATTCACCTTTTCTTTCATACCCGGATTGCCGGGTGTGTGCGTTGCTTACCTGGGGAGCACCTGGCACCAGGATGCAATATAGGAAGAAGGCAAGCCAGCAAAGGCAGTGTGATGCTTTGGGCAATGTTCTGCTGGGAAACCTTGGGTCCTGCCATGATGCTGATGTTAATGAGACACATACCACCCATGTGCCCCCTTTCATGGAGACAGTATTCCCTGATGGCTGTGGCCTCTTTCAGCCGGATAATGCTCCCTACCACAAAGGAAACATGAGTCAGGAATGGTTTGAGGAGCACAACAATGAGTCTGAGGTGTTGACTTGGCCTCCAAATTCGCTTGATCTCAGTCCAATTGAGCATCTGTGGGATGTGCTGGACAAACCAGTCTGATCCATGGAGGCCCCACCTCACGGCTTGCAGACTTAAAGGATCTGTTGCTAACATCTTGGTGCAGATACCACATCACACCTTCAGGGGTCTAATGGAGTCCATGCCTCGATGGGTCAGGGCTGTTTGGCAGCAAAAGGAGGACCAACGCAATATTAGGAGGGTGGTCATAATGTTATGGTTGGTCTGTGTAAATACATGTGAGGAACCATCCATTTTTTTACTCCCATTTTTCCAAATATTAAACTACAGCGCCCTCTTTAAGTGAAGTGTTAGAGGTGCAAGTTGAGTGTTGGCTCACTAAAATCACCATTTTTATCAGATTTCTGAACATGAAAAATCACAAGTAAAGCATCACCCATTAGAATTCCAAAAGACTTTGCCGTGCTCAGATATTTGCATAGGTGCTACTATGAAACAGAAATAAATAAAATGAAATCAGGTATTCTCCTGCAGCAGAAGGACAACTCTGAGAGAAAATAAGAGCCTTCTTGTTGATCATGCAGACATCCAGATGGTGTGTTTAATTAACAAAAAGACCAGCCCTGTCACAATACAGATGCGTGCATGCAGATGCTGCATTCAGGCTTGTGAGATGTGTGCCTGTCACCACAATCTGCTCACAGGTTCTGACCTACTCCTGTATGAAATACCAAACTATTGATAGATGTATCAACATAATCTGCAGGGTGAAATGGAGCCTGTTTAAATGCACCAAAGAGAGTTTCAGTCCAATAAATGTGGATAAAGTCCAACATGAAGATGTTCCACTGAGCTCCAGATCTGATCTACAGTGTAGGACACAAATCAGAGCATCAGTCAGACTGAAAAGATCTCACCAAAGATTTCAAAGTGATCACAGAAAGAAAAACATTTACATTAATTTATTAGTTTCCAAACCAAAGAAATTCATTTGGGCTTTAATTTCTTACTACTACTACTTCTTCTTCTTCTTCTTTTTTGCACTTTTTAAGTTCTTTTGTGTGTTTTTGACTTTTTGTCCTAAGCCTAGGGTTAATCCCTCATCATCTAGTTGTTGATCCTTGTCCTTCACCTCTGCATCATCTTAATCTGAAAAACAGAGACAATACAAACTAAACTACCCCTCATATAAATAGGCACAATTACTGTCCTTGTACACCAATGAATACATGAAATTTTCATGACTGTTTCACATTTTGCTATGAGATAGGGATGCACTGTACAGCTGTGCTTGTTTATGACAGACATCATTAGTTAGCATTAGTGTAGATCATCATGAGCATGTAGAAGAGTGGCAGCAACATTCATTATTTTTTTCTGAAGCTTCTAAAAAGAAGAAACCTTGAAAGCATTTAGAAAATATCAGCCAGCCAGATCGCATAAGTATCCATCAATAAATTAGATGAATGTTGATTTGATGCAGCAGGAAACATTTGATTTGCCTCACCTCTGAGACTCATCTGTGTACTTTACACGTCTTCATCAAGTCTGAGGCAAAAATTAAGAGTCCAAACTCTGCTATCTACAGGTTATAATTTTTTTGTGTGTGTTAAAATATGTTCAGTAATCTTTTTATTCCTAAATTTAATGTCCAGTCAATAATTCAGTGACTGCTCTGTATTCATGTGTGTGTTTGTCGCCATCTAGTGGACAACTATATTTATTATGAACCACTTTGGAGAGGATATTGAGGGGATCACACACTGCACAATGGACTACATAAACAACTGCATGGACATTGTTGTTCCTATGAGAACTGTATGCTGTTTTGCTAACAACAAGCCCTCTGTTGCCCTCAAGAGCAGAAGTGCAACAGATGGTAAGAAGAAGAGGGAGAATGACTTCAATCTCTTCAATAACCGGTTTGATTGCCCTGTCTCTGCTATAACTGCTACTATCTGCCCTGACCCCCCTCCCCCCAAAACTGTAACAGCAACAATGGACACGTCTGCCTGTCCAGCCATCTACCCTCCTCCCCACTGCTGCGCAGACACCTCACCCCCAGACCATCAGCACAGATAATGTAGCAGCCCCACAACATCCATCATTACCACACACTGTCTCAACAGCTCAGGAGAGTAGGACCCTTGCAGCCCCCACCCCTGCCTTCCTCACTTCAATGCAGACCAGGTCAGAGGTGAGATCAGAAGACTCCAGATTAGGAAAGTAGCTGGCCCAGATAAGGTGTGCTCCAGACTGCTGAAAGCATGTGCTTCTGAGCTGGTTGAACAGCTGAAGAACATCTTTAACCTGAGTCTACAGTACCTCAGTCTGCAGCTGGACAACAAACTGGACTAGTCAGTGTGCACAGACACACTGTACAGGACGGGTCAAAGCCAGCTTTATTTCTTGAGGAGATTGGGGTCCTTCAACATCTGCAGAAAATTACTGCAGATGTTCTACCAATCTATAGTTGCAAGCATTCTCTTCTATGTGGTGCTGTGCTGGGAAGGTAGCATTATGAAGAGAGATGCGCTGAGGCTAGATAAGTTGGTCAGGGGGCTGGTTTAGTGATCGGAGTGGAGCTGGACAGAGAGGCAGAGAGAAGGACACTGGACAAACTGCTCTCTATTGTGGACAATGACAGTCACCCATTACACACCAGAATAATGAAACACAGGAGTGTGTTCAGTGCTCTCACAGAACTGTTCAACGACAGATTTAAGAAATAATGTGTTCCAAGAGCCATCAGTCTTTAATGCTTTACTTGAGCGACGATAACATACAATCATTATTACCACTTTACTACTATATTATTACTGCACTGCATTGTTTGCACATCTGACTCTGCACTTTTGTATAGCTATATTTCACTACTGGACTCATTCATATCCCAGTATTTTTTGTTTTATTTTGTTTTCAGATAGATAGAGTTTGTATACTCTATCTATCTATCTATCTATCTATCTATCTATCTATCTATCTATCTACTTTACTCCATGTTCCAGAGAAAATGACAAATAAGTTGAGATAGGCTCCAGGATGGATGGATGGATGATGGATGGACAGACAGATGGATGAATGATGGACGGATGGAAAAATGGATGGATGGACAGAAGGATGGATAAATGGACGGACGGATGGATGGATGGACAGATGGATGGATGGATGGATGGATGAATGGACAGATGGATGATGGACGGACGGATGATGGACAGATGGACTGGTAGATGGACAGAAGGATGGATGATGGATGTACGGATGTACATCTATCTACTTCACTCCATATTCCAGAGAAATTGACAAATAAGCTGAGATAGGCTCCAGCATGGATGGATGGATGGACGGATGAACGAATGGATGATGGAAAAATGGTTGGATGGACAGACGGATGGATGGACAGAAGGATGGATCAATGGACGGATGGATGGACAGATGGATGATGGACGGACAGATGATGGACAGATGGACTGGTAGATGGACAGAAGGATGGATGGACAGAAGGATGGACGCACAGAAAGACGAACAGACGGATGGATGGATGGATGGACAGACAGACGACGGAGGGACTGATGGATGGATGGATGGATGGATGGATGGATGGATGGACAGATGGTTGGATGGATGGACAATGGATGGACAGAAGAACGAATGGATAATGGAAAAATGGCTGGATGGACAGACGGATGGATGGACAGAAGGATGGATGATGGATGTACGGATGTACAGAAGGATGGATGGATGGATGGATGGACAGACGGACAACGGTGGGATTAATGGATGGACGGATGGATGGATGGACGGACAGAAAGACGGACGGACAGACGGGTGGACAGATGAAGGGGTGGATGGGCAGACAGACAATGGAGGGATGGATGGATGGATGGATGGATGGATGGATGGATGGATGGATGGATGGATGGATGGATGGAAGTAACAAATATTGAGATGATCAATTTTATTTTTCAGTCAAGAGCTGAATTATGTGAGTTTGCTTGTGAGCTGCAAGTTTCTGGAAACCCTAGAGAACCTGAAGAAAAATCCAGCAACACATGGAAAACATGCAAACTCCTCAAAGGAAGAAGCTGTAGATGAACCCCTCAGCTTTCCTCCTGCAATGTAAGCTGTAAAGCCCACTCTGAACACTTCGTTTAGAGTTCTGAAGACACGTGTCAAAAGGATTTAGAAGAGATGACTTTTTCTGGGTCTGAACTCTCGTAGAAAGGCAAAACTTTTGCTGATTACATTTTGTGTTATACTTTATTTGGTTGCAGCCTACCCACTTTTTTTGGAAACAGGCCTGTCAAATTAAGTTGTGAAGGTCTTTTTAAAATAGATTGATAAAATAGAACTAAATGTCAGCCCCTACTAATGCTGCAGCTCAGTCTGTTCTTGCTCTGAGCGAAAGAGTGTAACTTCTTCTAATAACAGCTTAGAGGAAGCAGTTTTTCTCCTTGAATTGCTGCTGTCTGAGTGGTGTCCAGAAAACAATGTGGGCTTTATAGATAATTGGGAAACTATCAAGGGAAAACCTTGTCCTGTTAGGAGAGACGGCATCCATCCCACTCTGGATGGAGCAGCTCTCATTTCTAGAAATCTGGCCGAATTTATTAACTAACCCNGGCATGAGAATTACAATATAATCGAGTCACTCCAGAATCGGAGAACAATTTAAAAGTTGGTCAAGAGAAAAGTGTCATTTTAGTAGGTGCTCAAGAGCTATTTTGTATTTTAAATAATATTTTTAAATCAGTTTTTCAAGAACCAGAAAGGTTCAAATATTCATGCATGGATATGATTGGATTTTGATTGGATTTTGATTGGGTGAGGACTGGGTTTTTCTTTCAGCTGTAACCTTGAAAAGTGTAGCAGGGTCGCTTTTCCCTCTAGAATTTCTTTTAGTTTTTCCTCAGAGTTGGATCTGCACCTCCTCACCCAGACTCCTTCCTTCCTTCCTTCCTTCCTTCCTTCCTTCCTTCTGTAGGATTATTCATGGTATATGCCACATATATATCTTACATACATACTTCCCTGAGAATATTGTCTTTGTCTAGAAATAATTTAACTGCTTAAATTCAGAAGC
>JASGAU010363345.1:0-11340 GCA_030220045.1 Australoheros facetus
GGTCTTTACCCACAATACAAAGCGCCTTGAGGCGACTGTTTGTTGTGATTTGGCGCTATATAAATAAAATTGAATTGAATTGAATTGAATTGAATTACAATCTTTTACCAATGGCATCTTGTCATTTACATATTTATACATGAATGAAGTATATTTTTCTGGGGACTCCCCCTTGAGTATTTCACTGTTTTACACTATAGAATGTTTTACAATGAAATGCATAAATTTAAGAAACTTAAATAGTGTTACAGGAGACATTTAAGGTGTAATACTTGTCATACTCCAGAGAAAAGGTGTGTAAATTTATAAAAGTAACGTCTTACTTTGGTTTTATTGAAAAATGGGACTCACTGCTTCATATCAATGAGTCCACCTTTAGCACAGTGTAGGAGATTTGCCATTTTCTTTCTATGTGGATAGATTAGGTGAGTGACTTCACAACAGAAAAATATGGAAGACAGCAGAAAGGCAAACAGTAGTAGACGGATGTTGACTTGGCTGTCAGGGGAACTAAAGTACTTGGCAATGTTCCTTGAGATTACATCTTTGAGCCCGAGGTCATCACATAATCCAATACAGATAGAGTTGTCTGTCTCCAAAAGTAGTATTACAATGAATGAAGGAGAGAGGTAATTGGGTAGTGAAGGAGTATGTGGGAGGAGAGTAGGTAGGCAGGTGTGTAAATGTGACGGTCATAATTTAGAGGATCACGACAAATAGGGCTAATTTGGAAACTTTGTACTCATATTACTGTTTATTATTAGATTGTTACTTGCATGTTTCATGACTTGTAGTTTACTTGGCCTATTCATTGCAGAGTTTGCTTTTTTGCAACCATATAAAATAACCAAAGCTCACCTTTTCTGCCATCTGCTTAATAACAAGTAAATCACTGTGTATTTCAGTTTGTGTAAAGGTCTTATTCTATTAATAGACACATTAACAAACAAACTCTATAAATCTATGACTAAATTATGGTGGGAAAAAAATTAATCTTCTGCCTACATAATTGTTTTAGGTAGGAGATGTCAGAAAAAGAATCTTACAGTACAATAACTATACAATAACTATAGAAAATGATGTACACACTTGTGTATGCAGTGACCAAAGGGGATAACCATGTCCAAACATATTAACTGTGAAGCACTTTGCAACTCTGTGTTTTAAAGTGCTATACAAATAAAGTTACTATTATTATTATTACTTGTGGTTCCTATGATACTTAAGAGTAGAATGGGAGGCAGAGCCTTAAGCTTTCAGGCCCCTCTTCTGTGGAACCAGCTCTTAGTTTGGATTCGGGAGACAGACACCCTCTCTATTTTTAAGATTAGGCTTAAAACTTTCCTTTATGTTAGGGCTGGATCAGGTGACCCTGAACCATCCCTTAGTTATGCTGCAATAGGCCTAGGCTGCTGGGGGGGTTCCCATAATGCACTGTTTCTTTTCTTCTTTTTACTCTGTTTATATTTCACTCTGTATTTAATCATTAGTTACAGTGTGTAACTAATGATTAAATACACAGTGTGTCTTTTGCCCTGTTTCTCTCCCCTCAGCCCCAACCAGTCGCAGTAGATGACTGCCCCTCCCTGAGCCTGGTTCTGCTGGAGGTTTCTTCCTGTTAAAAGGGAGTTTTTCCTTCCCACTGTTGCCAAATGCTTGCTCATAGGGGGTCGTTTTTCAGTGTTGGGTTTTCTCTGTATTATTGTAGGGTCTTTACCTTACAATATAAAGCGCCTTGAGGCGACTGTTTGTTGTGATTTGGTGCTATATGAACAAAATTGAATTGAATTGAATTATTATTATTAATAATACATCTATAAAGATGCAGTATGATGAAGAGATCTATTCTTTATTTTCTTTTTGTATTTTGATTATATCAAATCATAATTTAAAAAAAAAATAGCCTACAGTAGCATCCACATGCAGACTGAGACACACATTTATTGAACAGGAGCAAATAATCCAGAAAATAGGACTCTCCAGGAAATATGGAACAAGGAAACACACCACAATAATGCAGCACATGCCAAAAGATGACGATAGACTGAGACAATATATATGCGCACAGGATGACGAGGGAACAGCAGCAGGTGGGAGAGCAACTGAAACTAATCACAGATAAAGAGACAAATGAAGTAAAACTAAACTCAAAGCACATGAGACAAGAGACTATCAAAATAAGACAGGAAGGGAGCCTCAACTGAATAGGGAGACCAGATTAACTTGACAAAGCACAAAAGGTAAAACAGAGACGCGGACTAAGCCAGTCACAGAAACACGAGGGAGGCAGGAATAAACAAGAATACAAGGAATAAAACAAGAACAGAACTAGACATGAAAGTAAAACCTGAAAATGTAAATAAAACAGCATACAGAAGCATAATCAAAAAGTACAAAACTAGAAAAAACCTAAATGTCCCAAAAAACACAAAACCCTGGGTCTAAGACCCTAGGACCATGACACAATGCTGAAAAACAAATGAGTTTTATGATAGAGCAGAAAAAGGCTCTACAAACAAAGCAGAGAATTGTTATCTGAAATAAGACACTCTTTGACAAGATCCCATCCTCAGTAGAGGTCAGATGTCTTGGGTCTGAGGCGCTCCTCTGTGATTGGATTATTCTGCTATCCAAGCAGAAGCGCTGCTTGACACACAAATGCAAAGTGAGAAAATCCAATGTGTAAGGCCAAATGAGATGCTAATAGAAAACAAGAATTGCCAGAAGAAATTCAAAGGGGAAGCAACGCATATGATATTTTGAGACTGAGGGCAAGGCTGATGTCTAATGCCATCTCAGCTTTATTGCTGTAAGAGGAGGATGAGACTCAGAAGGAGATAATCACAGCGCACGATCAGCTTTTATGTAGGCAATCATATCAACACTAATCCCTTCCTTGCCAAACAATTTCAATGTTGGCATGCTTGTAGCTAGGCACCCAGCCAGCAGCAGCATTCACTGACCAGTGACATCGAATATGTAGTAGCATTATATTGTCTTGCACAAATCTGATCCTACCACAAAGCAGTCCTACCAAAACTACTGTAATCTTACCAGCAGATCAGCACTGACGTCTACCTCACACAGTAGCCACCTTTAATTAGCCCACGTAAGCTGAGCCATATTCGTTGCAAGAAAAGCTGTTCCTCTCACTAAATTAGTCTGTCAGTCAAAGCACATTCCCAAGACTCTCCCATTTCCTTCTGCTGCTGATTAATGGCATGAAGTGAGTTTATCAATGTGCCATATGCGGAACACAATTCATTACCCTCATCACCAGGACTCAGCAAAAAGCATGTCCTGCTTCACTAGGTGTGATTGTCCACAAGCACACACACAGTAATAGTGCTTGTTAGTATGCTAATGCAAATATCAGTTTAACACACACCTACGATTTTCCAAGAAGCATGTCATGAGACAAGCAAGTATCCCCTCCAGGATGACATGCATCATGGGAGAGGGAGACCAGGAAGGCTAGCCATTAATCAAATCATCCACAACTAATAAGAAGCCAAGCTTATTTTTCTTTCTCAATTACCAAATATGAGCCCAGGGATTCACAGCTGGTACATGTGCAATAACCCCAGGGTGACTCCACACAAAATTGAGGCTGTACTTGTTCACCAATCTGATGATTTTACTGGCTTCAAGATACTTTTTATCAGTGATGATTTATAACAAAGCCTACATGATGTTTGCTCTGTGTATGCTTCAATCAGTAAATAAGAGTCTTTGTTGATAACTAGTGTGGAAGATCTTTTTCAAATCCATATTTTAACGAAAAAATTGTTTGTGAAAACAAGTATTTCAAATGTCATTTCTAGTCATCCAATAATTTAGCAAATACATGTGTTTCAAGTAGTTATTTAAGAATTGCACAGCGTATCTGAAATTTTGACCATGTATAAAATGTCAAGGCATTTTTTTTTAAATTTGCTTACTTTAGTTTATTATATCTAAATTAACCTGGTCAGCCGTGTGCCCTGTATACATATACCACATGGGATCCAGACACAGAATACCCTTACACTGTTAAATCTAGTGTTGCTATAAGTAACATCACTTTATCTGGTAAACCAAAGCTTCAATAACACTAAAGTAGCTGGTGCTGCCTTTTATCCTTGTGTCTCTAACTCTATCTTGGCAGATGTATGATGTCGTCTGAAGGCAGAGCTCCCAGTGAGACCTTAGAGACAGCATGAACAGAGAGCTGCTCCATAGTAAAGGGATGCAACAAGCTCAAAGGAGAAGCTACTGGTTCAGAGAGTGTGTGTGAAGTAGTTACCTTAAGGTGCTGGAAAATCCTAGACTGTTTTATTTGTAGCACATATATTCTCACCATACATTAATTTGGCTCTATGATATACATGGCATTTGTATGCTGTCCAGTAACCATGGACAGGAATCTGTTACTGCTAAATCATTGTTTTTATCTTAATCATTTAGATGTTCACTGGCAAAATTAAGATCAGCCTGTATATGTGCCGTCTTGAGCAGGGGGACCTTGCAGGCACTGCAAGATTTCAGTCTATTATGGTGTAGTGTGTTACCAGTGGAGCTCCAGACTGACGGCGATTGACGGTCATTTCATATTTCTTCCATTTCTGAATAATCGCACCAACTGTTGTCACCTTCTCACCAAACTTGTTGCTAATGGTCTTGTAGCCCATTCCAATCTTGTTCCTGACATCTTTTGGCAGCTTTTTGGTCTTGTCCATGGTGGTGGGGAGGTTGGAATGGAAGAAATTGATTCTGCGGACAAGTGTGCTTTATACACATAATGAGTTGATGAGGAGTATCTGTAATTGATTGATTGTAATCTGTGTGCCACAGGGGCACACAGCCAATCTGTGGGAGCCAGAATTTTGGTTGGGTTGTAGGGGATCAAATATTTACTTCATTCAATTTATAACTTTCGTGCAATGTGGGGGGGGGTGGGGGTTCTGGATTTTTGATTGATATTCTGTCTCTCTCCATTAAAATGAAACTAACATAAAAAATTTGAGACTGTTCATTTCTTTATAAGTGAGAAAACTTACAAATTTAGCAGGGGATCAAATAATTATTTCCCCCACTGTACAATATATGAAACCAAGGACACGTGTCCTGAATTTTAATTAACACATTCCTTGTAAATAAAATATGCTTTATTTGCCCATGAATCATTAATCCTTAATATGCTGTGCTAACATCAGCCTGTTGCCCCCTCTGCTCTAAATGTCCCCTCGGCCGGCCTGTCAGCAGTGAGAGAGTTTCTATGGTTACAAGGATTCTCTATGTTCACATATGCACCTGAATCTCTGCAGCATCTCCTCGTGCTGCAAAATTGAGATGTGAACACAAAATGCTTTTGTTAAGGCCACTCGGGCAGGTTGGACTCAAGCGCTGGAATCAGATAAAAAGTTCAACAGGTTTATTTTCAAACACAGATGAATTGCAACAGTTCAAACAAGGGTTCCCAGTTGTGAAGTCCAGATCTCCAATCAAGCAGACAATTTCCAAAGTTCAGTTTCTCCAAGAATCTCTCTCTAAAACATCCAAATTAACAGCACAGACAACAACCCAAGATAAGTTACTCATGGCACAAACACAAGGTGAAACAACAAATAACTGCGTAGCTTCACAAACTGTGGGTACTGCAACAATCCAACAAAGACTGAAGGTTTTCCACCACCTTAAGTGGCAGCAGAATAGCACCAGATTGCAAACAGGTGAGCTCGTTACCTCTGGGTGCAAGGGCAGAGAGGCAGGAATCAGAACCAGTACTGCCCCTGAAACGCAAGGCGGGGCAACTCACTCACTCCAAACACATGCACACCAATAGAAGAGAGAAATAGAGAGCAACAAGCGAGAGAGATAGATTGAAAGTGGAGAACAGCACAGGAGGACAGAGGGACCATGACAGCTTTTTGTAAAATGTGACTGGATATTGTAGTAATAGGCTCTGGAGGGACACTTGTGGAGCTCTAAAGCTTATTAGTAAGATCTGGAAATAAGAGTAGGTGGCCTCACAGGACAGATACACCCTCATCTTTAACTTTGCTGTAATACTGATGCTAACCCTACAGATCTGTTCTGGTTCCTGACTACATGAACTTTATTTCAGCTGCTTTGCTTTTAAACAAATTCTGAAAATGTTTGACACTAATGAACCTGTGTGCTTTTTGCATGATGCAAACACTGAATAACCCAGAGGACTGTGTTGTGTAGATGAGCTTTTACATTTGCACACAGAGAACAAAAAGTACCATACAATTTCAGTTTTGTTAGAGTTCCTTTTGTGTCAGAAACGTCTGACATTTGGCCAGCTTCTGACTACATGGTTGAAAAAATGCTGTGGAAATGTGGAAAAACTGCTCACTGCTCAAAAAAAAATTAAAGGAACACATATCAAATTTCAATGGGTAAAAATGCATGCTGGATATCTATAGTGATAAGGACTAGGTAATGTGTTAGGAAAGCTCTGACCAGATCTGGACCAGGGCATCACAGAGCTCCTGGACAGTCTGAGGTGTAACCTGGTGGCATCAGATGGACCAAAACATAATGTCCCCCACAGGTCGTTCATTGGAGTTAGGTCAGGTGAGTGTGGGGGGCAGTCAGTGGTATCAATCCTTTCATCCTCCAGGAACTGCTTGCATACTCTGTCCACATGAGGCCAGGCATTGTCGTGCACCCAGGATCCACTGCACCAGCGTAGGGTCTGACAATGGGTCCAAGGATTTCATCCCAAAACCTAATGGCAGTCAGGCTGCTGTTGCCTGGCCTGTAGAGGTCTGTGTGTTCATCCATGAATATGCCTCCCGAGACCATCACTGATTCACCACCAAACCAGTCATGCTGAATGATCTTAAAGGCAGCATAAGGTTCTTCATGGCTTCCCTTTTTTCGTTTGTCACATGAGTTCAAGGTAAACCTGCTCTCATCTATGAAAAGCACATGGCGCCACTGATGAACCTGACAATTCTGGTATTCTACCAGAATTAGTGAGCACAGGGCCCACTGGAGGACCCTCATGAAGTCTGTTTTTGATTGGTTGGTCAGAGACAGTGGCTGGTTGGAGGCTATTTTGTAGGGCTCTAGCAGTGCTCATCTTGTTCCCCCTTGCACAAAGGAGCAGATACTGGTCGAGCTGATGAGTTAAGGACCTTCTATGGCCCTGTCCAGCTCTGCCTGTCTCCTGGAATCTCCTCCATGCTCTTGAGACTTTACTGGGTGGCACAGCAAACCTTGGACTGTCTGTGCAAACTCTGCAGAATCCAGGTATCGCCTCGTGCTACCAGTATTGACATTGACCCTAGCCAAATGAAAAACTAGTGAAAGAAACAGTCAACAGAAAAGATGAGGCAGGGGAAAAAAAATGTCAGTGGCCTCCACCTGTAAAACCACTCCTGTTTTGGAGGTTGTCTGATGTTGCCCCTCTAATGCACCTGCTGTTAATTTCATTAACACCAAAGTAGCTGAAACTGATTAACAACCCCCTCTGCTACTTAACTGACCAGATCAGTATCCCAGAAGTTTAATTAACTTGATGTTATACTCTAATAAAAAAGTGTTCCTTTAATTTTTTTGAACAGTGTACAATTATGCTGGTGATATGCTGGAGACCTGAATTATACAAGTAACAGACATAATATCTGAAATTTTTATTTGCATTTGAATTACAGAATGACACTGTAGATAAACACACAATGTGCAAGCAGAATTCTTAACTTTGTTTTTCAAAGTGCAGTTGTTATAGATACAAATTAACCATATGGATTTATATAAATGTGCTTTTTATAGGCATGAACCTGGAAAATACGCAGGATAACCAATGCAGCCAATTAAACACCATCAAGGAGGCACGTTGCACAATACGTGACCCTTATTAGTGAAACCAATTCATTTTCTTCAGTGAGAAACACAAATTGGAAAACCATGTGGGAAATCACATCAAATCACAGTTTTGTCTATAGACTAATAGAAGTGTATGTTGGAATATTGGTTCAATTACATCATGGAATTGCAGATTGTGATTGCTTGTGAATAAATAGTCGACAGCAATTGCTTCTTATTTAATTTGCATGCCAAATGACTCAGGAGTGCCCCCCACACCCCACACCCCACCTTCTCATCTACCAGTCTATTACTGTAACAGCTATTGAGTAGACTGACACACATCTACGTTCATGATGCCTGTGTGTATTGTTACTATAATGCAGCAATGAAAGAATCTCAGTTTACCATAATTACTAGCAAAGCCTTTCTATATTGTAGGAAAGTATTTTGTGTACAAGAACAGTGATGCAGTACTGATTTAATGAGAGTTATGAGATGAATATGATGACAGAGCTTGAATTTATTATCTTAGTGGTTACAAAGTGTTTTTGTTGTTTGTTTGGTTTTTTTAGGTGTTGTTACACATCTATACCTGTGTATGTGTATATATTTGAGTTTACATAAAGGCTTATATGGATGTGCAGTACTGCATGCGTACTGTGTTACTTGAAGGACGTCTGTGTTTTCTGTTAACTTGCAAATCAATTTACTGCTGCTTCTACAGTGATGAAATGAGAAGCTTGAAAGAAGCAGTGAGAGAACATGATGGTGATAAATTTATTATCAAACAGGGTTTAGCACTGGGCTGAATAAACATGAAGCACATTATCTCATGATGAAGATGTTAGCCGGACTGACCGTGAATACTGAAAGCTTTTATTTTTAAGCAGAGGTTTTGAGAACTGGCTGGTGATTGCGTTGTAAATCGAGAGGAGGCAGCAGGGGTGCAAACTGCTGTGAGGATAATAGCCTGTTGTTTAGAGGGTCAGGGGAAACTAATTATACAAACACAGCTTCTATATTACTACTCACTCTTTTTCAATTCTGCTGAAGAGAAAAGAAATGCGCCTTATTTTAATTATTATTTTTATTTGTTAACTTCAAAAATGCTGGGCAACATGCCATCTGGAGAGAAATTATGTGGGGAGGAGTGTCAAGTATAATTCATAGCAGTATGTTGTGGGTGTGAGAGGAGCACTGGGAAAGGGAGTTGATTCATCAAATGCTAAATGATGTGCCTCGTCTCCACGTTAAAACTGTCTGTACTATCCTTAGTACCTGGCTCACAGTTGGAGATCCAGAATGTATTTAAACTATGCTCTTTCACCACTACTTTAATCCTGCCACAGAAAATGATCTGTCAGTCCGTTTGTCTCACTGCCACAAGCAGCAAGACCTTGAAGTCATTATCCAGCTTCAGTATTAAAAAGTCCCCTGAGTTGGGACGCCATGTTACAGGGATCGTACCGCAGAGCTTATAAGGTTCGTATCAACCACAAATACACATGAATGGCGCCTGCAGAGCCAACAAGCTGCAAAAGGTTTTATAGCTACTGCTGGCAGTGCCATTAAAATAACACTCCGAACCCCGCTATAACTCACACTCCTGCACATCTCTACACTGACCCATTGCCGCTTTGATTGGATATTTCAGTCAAAAGGTCTGCTGTCACCATAGGGGAGGTTTATGAGGCATAGCCAGAAGCCACGTTTATTTTATGACAAGCTTTTCAACTGAAAAAAACAACAAAAAAACAAGAAGGAGCAATGTCATCAATTCTACCACATACCCATGAAATATTCCTTTGTATATTTGTCACCATAATTTTTGTGTGTGTGTGTGTTGCTAAAGCTCTCCTTTATAGTTCAGTGTTGTTTGTTCAATGCAGCTCATTTAATTCAGGCAAACCATCTTATGGTCTGCTGGACCTCAATGCACCTCTAGCCTCCTACACGTTCACTGAAGCTCCGTATCAACGTGCTGTACTTGTATGCTGTTCTTTATATTTAATTATTTCCCCACGGTGCTTCTTATGA
Organism: Australoheros facetus; assembly: GCA_030220045.1. NCBI lineage: Eukaryota > Metazoa > Chordata > Actinopteri > Cichliformes > Cichlidae > Australoheros > Australoheros facetus. Next base: position 9,859 of record JASGAU010363345.1, read on the forward strand.
TGTGCAACCTGCCAGTCTGCTGAAAACACTTTTTTAGACAGATTATATGACTACTACTTGAAAAAGTGACAATTTATCCTTGTACTTTCTTATTTTGCCTGCTGTGAAAGGTGTCAGAATTCTCTGATGGTGATTTATTAACTACAAAATTCAAGCAATGTCTCCTGAGAGATAACAGTATACAATAATGTATAAGCAATACTGAAGATTAACTCCTCCAGCAAATGTATAGATTTCCACATCAACAGTTTTATACATATGTTAGGCTTGCAAAAAAAACCCAAAAAACAATTATTATCTGAGTAAATGTGTTGAGACAACAAATCTCAGCAGTGCTAAGTAGTGCTTTAATTAAGAGTTCTTTATGTGCAGCTGTGCCCTGGCAAACCGGTCAATCTGTTCAACAGCATGGATGTGAATGCAGCATCTAGGTATCCCCAAGTGTTGATTTGGTGCCTAAGTACACAACAAGCTCAAGGTTTCGCTCAACATTATGTCTGCTCTATAAACAAGTAGTGGACTTTCTATTTAAACTAAGCAACCCTGAATGTGTGCAAAGGTCATCTTGTCATCAGTGAAAAGATTCAGACCACGCTCACTTACTTTTTATTTGTCAGTAAAGTGGCCTTTCTTATTTATACAGTGAACATCAACAAGACATGTATACTCTTTAGTAGAAAAAGATTCCTGTTTAGAGACAGTCTACCTATAATGGCAGCCACCCAGCAAAGTGAACTACCATCTTTTATGAAATAGGCACTGTCTGTTATTGAAGAAAAACATGTAGAAGAGCTCAACAGTTGCTTTTATTTTGCATGTTAGTTTTTTATCAGCCACTTTAACATTTGAATGAATATACTTTTTAATTTACCTTACCTTTAATTCACATTACTTACAGCACATTAGAGGTGTCTGAAATCATCATAAACAGACTCAGTTGCACTGGATCTGACTTTGTCCTTTTGTTCCCCATTTATGCCTGGTATTTACATATGATTTATGTCTGGTACAGTGACTAGATAATGGCATCCAATCCACAAGATTGAGTATTTTCAGCTGGTGAAAATAACTATTCCCATGTGATAACTCTGCTCTCACTGTGATCATCATATTGTGACCTTTTAACTCTCTGGGTGGTATTTCTTGAAAATGTGGCCATCCTGTAAAGAAATTTGCTAACAATCTTTATGTGGGCTTATGTGATCCATTTCCCTCACAGTCATATTGTGTTTTGTCCCATTCACATTTTGTCTTTTCCTTATCTTCAGATACAAGTTGCCTGTTAATGCCAGTGTAAATGGAAAGGTATTTAGTATACTCTCAGGACCATCCATCCATCCATCCATCCATTGTCTTCCGCTTATCCGGGGCCGGGTCGCGGGGGCAGGAGCCTAAGCAGAGAAGCCCAGACTTCCCTCTCCCCAGCCACCTCCTCTAGCTCATCCGGGGGGACCCCAAGACGTTCCCAGGCCAGCCGAGAGA
>JASGAU010363346.1:0-14047 GCA_030220045.1 Australoheros facetus
ATATATATTAATTGCTGGGATATATAGCTAAAAAAAACAGAGGCAAAATCTGTAAAAGTTATTCAAGTAATTAATAAATTATCTAAGTGACTGCAATAATAGTAAATATGATTTTGCCTCTTACCTTTTCAAATGTAGCTAGTAGTATGTGAGAGTGGCCCAAATGTTCTGCAAGAATAAAAAAACAAGTTGACGCACCTTTATGCATATTCATATCACACCACCAGTGTGACAAAACACATTAGCTCACCTTCTCCCTCATCTACAACAGCCTGCACAACCATGGGGAAGACTTCCTTGTCCATATCAAACAGCAGCTGAGGAAAGAAACACCGCAGATATCCATCTGGACAAGCCTCGTGTAAACACGTGTTTCAACAACAGTGCTGCAGGTACACGCTGCCTACCTCATCGTCGGCCCATTCGCTGAGGTTGACCGTGTGTGATGGCAGACAGAACTGCTGGCAAACTCCCCGTTTGAAGTGCACTGTCTCAGACTGCAGCGAGCTGTCCTGTGGCAGGTAACTGCAAGGAGCAGACAGGTACGGGTCCGGTTATAAGAGGAGCAATTGCTGTTTCTATCTGCTGTAGTTGACAATGTGGATCAACTGTAAGCATAGGCGATAACTTCTTAAATGTAGCAGTTAGAAAGGGGGAGTATTATTTAGATAGCACTTATTCTGTGTGAAGTGGTAGAAAGGGAAAATGTGTTTACATCCTCCATCCTGTTTGGACAGAAATAGAATCAGAAACAGCTCCTTATGCAAGAAATGCAAATACTGACATGTAACATGAAATACATTTAGGAAATGAAAGACCATGCTGACATAACTTACAATTGTGTGGATGAATATTTATGGATATGCTTTTCTCTGCCACACGAGCCTGTATTTCATTTTTTGCATGTGTGTTTTCTTTGGAGATACAACGATGCAACTTTTTCTCTTCAGATATTCATTCAGATCCCTCAGCTTTGGCTGTCATCCACAAATCATTTCAAACCCTAAACCTCTGTTCACTGAAGACTCGTGTTAAGTCTGTATGACACTGCAGAGAAGTCAATGTGCTTATTTTCATGTAAGATAGCATGAGTCCACAGCTGATCATCAAATTTTAATATTAAACAAGCAAGGAAGAGGATAGTGGTTGTGTTTTTCCTAATAGCCTAGTGAGAGTGATGAAATCCGAAATTAAAACAAGGGTGCTCATTCACTGGCAGGAGCTACATGCCTCCCACATTTTCATGTTCCAAGCTGAAGATTTAGTAAAAATAAGGTCAGCAAAACAGCAGCAGCACACAAAGAAAATTGATTCAACTTGGTTGCACTCCATATTTTTCCCCTGGTCATCCACACCACAACCGCAGCTGCTCTTTGCCCCCACCAGTGGGCCATGAATCACACAACCACTGGCTCTGTGGGCCACACGAGGACATTTAAAAAAAACAGAAGTCGGTCCTGTCTTTGCAACAGTATAGAGTGTGTGTGTGTGTGTGTGNCTTCTCACTCACACTGGCACTCCGTTGTGAAACTCCTCTATGGCCTGGTAGTAGATGGTGATGGCCACCTGTGTGTCAGCATCAAAGGTGAACTCGACATTGTAGCAGGCTCTGGTCTTCCCCGCTGCCTCGTCACCAGGCAGCTTCAGGTCCTCACTGCAGCTGGATGAAGGAGGGAGAACAACAGAATGTGAATTATTGTTTTGTTTTTCATCTTTGATATTGTATTAGTTTTTTGTGTGTGCTCTATATTCAAGGCTTTGGGTCATTTTGAATGAAAAACATGTACGATTTGACGCTATCTCTTAAATTAGTTTATGACTTGCTCCCGAAAAATAAATATATTGACATAAAATTAGACCGAGGCTGAGCAATCAGGGGTTACATATACGTTCAGCGGACACAGGTGCGTACCGTACGAGTCGCAGGGTGTCCTTTCGAATGTTAATAAGGCTTCGTAGCGTCTTTACTGGTTCCTGAGGTGGAGGGGCTGCATACGGGAACTGAGAACACAAAGGGGAAAAAAAAACAAACAAAAATAAATTATAGATGCAAAATGCATGTTATGATACTGAAGAGTACTATCATTCATTTTCCTCTCAACCACACAACATTCCTCTCCTCACCGCAGCACATTTAGGGCTGCATGATGACTGTGGCTGCTCCTGGTTTAACCTTAACACAAAGAGGTTTTGGTTTGTCAGCACAGATCTCATTGATGCTGACAAGTGCTGAGCCAGAGCAAAAAAATCTGCTCTGACTGTCTTTCCAGGGACGAGACTCACTTCAGACAGTGTTTGGTGAGTTCCTCCACATGTGAGGACTGCAGGAGTGTAAAACTGGGTAATTGATAAGAATATATAATAGTTTCTGTGATTAGTTTAACCTTGGTGTAAATTTAACATATGGGTTTAAACTTGACCCTATCTGGGGATCACTGCTCAGCACTCCTTTGTTGTGTGCTTGAAGCCAAAAGTTGCTGAATGAGCGTAAGCAGAGAGCCGAGGTGGTTTAAGGATCTCTGGAGGATGTGGTCAGATGCCTCGACGCTACAACCCCTCATCTGTGCGCCTGTGTGTTTAGGTGTGTTTGCGTGGCTGTGAATGGCACCGTATTCAGCACTATTACACATCTGGGCTCAGCAGGAGTCACGCCTGTAAACCACACAAACAAACACACACCGAGTAACAGATGCTGAAAAGAGCCATTCATCGGGAACTCGCAGGCAACACTGTAGGTCTTATTAAAAATCACGAAACATCGGAGCAGCACTTCCTCGCACACTACCAGACTTAAATAAAAACCTGAGAAACGTTTCTCCTGTTCAAATAAAGGCGAGCGTTGTTTAAAAAACTCACAGGTCAGTTTTGGTATTGATAAATTGTAGAAACAAGGTTACAGTGATAATGCTAACAAGCTCATACTAAGCAGTTTCAATATTTAACATGTTCACCATGTTAGATTAGCGTGTAGCATGCTAATATTTGCTATAAGCTATGTCCTTAAGAAATAACGTTACACACTAACAGGAAATAATACCTACATGCATGCAACGACAACTGCAATTTAAACTCCAAAACATGAAGAAAGCTTTCTCTTTTTTTAAGATGTAATATTTTCCAAACTCTTTCCAGAGATGCTATACCTCAACCTATAATTTATTTTTAAAAGATTCTGGGAGAATCCATGCCGTTTGGGTTGAGTACTCTTTGTTTTTTCAGTGTAAACACACTTTCCCTTAAAATCTGCTTAGAGTTACTGTGACGTGTGGATTTGGAACACGATGATTAAGTACTTATGGTTATAAATTAAACCCAGCAAACATATTTGAGACAGCATTGTGGTTATGAGGCAAGCAGCCAGGGAGATGCTGTTTCCCAATCCAATAGTGGTCCAGTCTGACCCTCTCTTACAAAACAGAACATATTGATTATATTATTGCATATCCAAAAGAATAAATGCAGTGATTGTGGCTGACAATCACTATCTATTTGTGTAAGTTCTCAGAGAATATGTTGAACAACCTTTGGCTGACTGCCCATTCTAGGTATCGAGCCTTGGTTGAAAAACAGTTCCAAAGTAAAGTTGTGCCGGTATCAGCGGCAATCAAGAACAACGGGATTCAAACCACAGGCTTGAATTTGGCTGATTTCACATGATAAGACAGCCACACAACCTTCAATTGCTAGAAGGACATGCAGTGGAAGGCCAGACCACTTTTTTCCTTATGGAGCTATTTTTTTTAAATATCCTGAATGGAAGTTCAAACAGCGGTCATTCAAGGTCAGAATGTTTGCTGGAAAAGCATGTAAAGAAATAACAAATTTGACCCACTGATGGAAGAGGTGAGGGATTGCCAAAGCAATTTATCCCGTGGAAAACATAATAAATGTCTGCAGCAAATTCCATGTTAAAAATAGGGATGCACCAATCTGATATTAGGCTCGGATATTGTTCCAATCGTGACTCGGTATTGGCAAATACATAAAGTACTGGATTCATACTGGAACTGGAAAAAAGTTGGATTAGTGCATCGACGCTTGAGACATTTCACCAGAAACCAAAAATATCAAGCTCATGGTGGCATCAGAGTGGAAGACAGGGATTACCAAAGTCCTCAGGATTCATCCCTTCAGAATCAGGAATGCCTGTGAAGAATCCGACAGCAATCCAAAGATGCTGGATTCAAAGTAGGCCAGCTAACCATCATTGCCACCCATGGTGTGGCTAAAATCTATTTTGCATTTGAGTTCTTCAGCCAGGGCACTAAAAAAAAATCCCTAAATATAGCCACATCCATTATCCTGTTTGTTGAGTGGTGCGGGAGGCTAAGAACACAACAACTGTGGTTGGATTTATGATTCCACAACACCATCTGCTTGGAAACCACCAACCATTATATAATGTTGGTAAAGCTTCAGACACACATACAAGAACAAAAAAAAAAACATCACCAGCTGAATTCTGAGCCCACAGGAGGATTATAAACACCCATATAATCAGGAGGAAAAACTGCACTCCTAATTTTAGCCCCAGTCTAGACAGAAACAGCAGTGCAATTGAGATTAGTACACAGAGAGAGACGAAGCCGAGTCTTTGCATTTCATATCAGCTTCAATTATTTCAACATTTTTACTCCCTTCAAGCCTTTTGGTCTGTGTTAAATTGTCTCTTTCCTCAGTGGGCTTGAGCTCTTTGCAATCTGAAGCTCTCATTAGTTTGAACTTCAGGTTCATGATTAGGTTTGCACGAACCCACCGGAGGGACCATCATTTATCAGGGTCTCTGTGGAGGGAGTCAGCACACTCTCATTTCATTTTTAATTAGTTTGACAGGATGAGACGTTGAAATAAATTTCAATCAATGACAGTGTGAAAGACTGGTAATTGCCACTGCAGGAGTCCTGCCTGCTGAAACGTACCCGATCCTGTTTAATGACAAGAAGACTTTAACACTTCAGACGGCTCAAGTGTTAAAGAATCGATTTGTCTATCGACCAAAGGCAGAAAAAATGTTTTTGCTATGCTGTTACATCAGTCACTGTAACAGTATATAAACTCACTGGCCATTACATTAGGTATGCCTGTTCAGCTGCCTGTTAATGCTAATATCTAATCAGTCAATCACATGGCAGCAATGCAATGCATTTAGGTGCGTAGAAATGGTCAAGATCACCCGCTGAAGTTCAAACCGAGCATCAGATTGGAAAAGAAAGGTGATTTAAGTGACTTTGAACATGGCAGTGTTGTTGGTACAGATGGGCTGGTCTGAGTATTTCAGAAACTGCTGATTTTCCCACATAACTAATCTCTAGGGTTTACAGAGAACGTCTAAAAAAAAAAAAGAAAAAGAGTAAAATATCTAATGAGCAGCAGTTCTCTTTGTGAAAATTCCTTGCTGATGTCATACGTCAGAGGAGTCTGCTTGGACCTGGTATGAAGGCAACAGTAATTCAAATAACCACTCATTACAACCAAGATATGCAGAAGAACATCTCTGAATGCACTTCGGGCCCCTTAGTACCAGAGGAGCATTGTTTAAATGCCACAGTCTACCTGAGTATTTGTGACTACTGTGTCTCCATCTTCTGATGGCTGCATCCAGCAGGATAGCACGCGATGTCACAAAGCTCAGATTATCTCAAACTGGTTTCTTGAACATGAAAACGTGTTCACCATACTCAAATCCAATAGGTGGTGGAACGGGAGATTCGTGTCATGGATATGCAGCTGACAAATCTGCAGCAACTGTGTGATGCTATCATGTCAATACGGACCTAAATCTCTGAGGAATGTTTCCAGCATCTTGCTGAATCTGTGCCATGAAGAATTGAGGCAGTTCTGAAGGCAAAAGGGGGTCCAACCCAGTACTAGCAAAGTGTAACTAATGAGTCGGTGAGTGTATATATGACAGGATAAAAGGGAAAAGCATGATAAGACATTTCAATGCCCCTCATATAACATTTTTTTTTTTTGCCTTGCAAATGTATTTTTCTTTAAAAAAAAAAAATCTCCACTGGGTAAAATCCCTGGTGTGAAATGACTAAAAGCTCCAAAAGCTAAAGACATTTAGTTACTTTTGTTGTTCGTAACAGCAATTCAGTCATCTATAAACCAACTACGTCCAACCCCAATTAGTTAGATTGGAGTCATAGTCACAATCTGCTTTGTTTAAATGGCCCAAGAAATCGCTCAGGTTTTTGACATTTTATATCGCTGTTAGTGTGTGAGAATACCTACCGCTACTGGTCTGGTCCCCAGGAAGTTAAGGTCTGTGTTTTCCCCAAACAGGTAACCCTCTGGATGGGTGGAGTCAAACTTCTCTCCCCCCATGATGAAATGGCTGGCAAAGTAACTGCCTGCACAATGAGAAAGAAGAACATAAGAACATATTAATGATGGCTTATTAAGAACCAAAACATAGCTGCAAATACCTTTTTGTATTTAGTCTAGCCTTGAGTTACATTTGCAAACTGATCAAGTCATTTTACTCGAAGATTTATGAAAACTGAAGGAGCCACGCTGAAATGAGTTGCTACAAACGGACTCTTTGCCAGTTACAAGTCCTACCCATCTGGCACTTCACCGGCATAAAACATTTATGCTTCCTTTAAATAACTGAGCCTACATTCCTGGTATTCACAGATAACTCAATGCAACAGCCAACTAATCCCAAGCTGCTTGATAAAATTACCTCATTCTATCCCTGTCCCTGGCAGGTTAGACAAGACGTGTCTTTTTTATTTTAATATGACCAAAAACAGTGAAATAATAATGACTGAAGCTGGGCTGTTATTGGCCTGTAGCTTCTTTACCTGTTTACCTAAACTCGAGGTGGATGTCAACGAGACTAAATTGACGTTTTGCTTTTTAATCACAGGCCAGGCTAATATCATAAGACTGTAATGGAGGTTTGCAGTCTCTAAATAACATGCTGGGCAGTCGAGTCATGTTTCTGCAGGGAGGGCATCTGGTCTGGCATTGCTGGTCTGAATCTGGCTGCTTCGTTTTTCACACTTATTAACACAGTAGAGGAGGACGGGTTTGGATTGTTTGAATTTAAAGCCATTAACATGATAAGAGGGGGGGGAAAAATCCCCAATGATGAACCTGTCTCCCTCTCTCTTCATCGCTTTATTTACGGCAGGTGGGAGCGGCGACCTGAGCTCAGGCTCTGTCACCAGATCCCACAGACAGGAACTCGGGCTGACAGATCGGTTTCGTTGGCAGCAATCGCCACTTCTATCCTCCCCTCACAGCATCACCACCATTTCTGCTCCAGGCTAGAACCAGGGCTGTTATATGACAAATTTATATTGCTTATGACTAATTCAGCTGCTGTGGCAATAGTGGGGGTAATGGCAGCCACTTTTCTTCCCTTCCATCGTCATCCTCTTCAGTACACAATGTCACAATAAATCTGAGACATTACTCTGATATCTCTGAGCATAATAAAACTCACATCCCGCGATTGTGCTGCAGATCTTTGCGGGAGATTTTATTTCACTTTATTTGGCCGATTTGAAAAACAATGAGATTATATTTTCCAACACAATGCCTATCAGTGTTACTGGTGAATCCGGGGAGGGGGGCCGAACACGGTGCAGCAATCAGAAAAGATCACACATGGCTGAAGAAAAGGTCACGCTGATCAACTCTGCCCTAGTATATGCCATAATATAACATTTACATTTAGCCAGGAAATAAATGATCAAAGCACTGGTAAATAATATCAAAAACACTACTAAGAACCTTGCAGAGCTTAAACAATGAAATTATCACTGATTGATAATTAAGTTGCAACTATTTTCTTTTTTTTTCTCAGTAAAACAACTAAAATATGCAGGTTCCAGCTTTTATGATCCATAATTTTGCTAAAACTATATTTTCATCTGTAGTTTATTAACAAAACCATCAAAGCATAAAACAATACAAAGATCAATGGCCAAAGACAGACACTGCTAGTTGGATATTCACAAATAAATTGAGATTTCAAGATTTATTATGTCTACAAGGGTTAGTAAATTAACAATTCTGAAAATGCATCGATCATTGCAGCTAAAATTTCAGTTTTGAAAATATGAACATGTTCTGCTTTGTCTGTTTTATATCTCAAAGTAAAGATATCTGCCTTTTCCCATCTTTTTTTTTAAACTTTTTTCTCTATTCTGGCATATTATATTGGGGGGAAAAATTAACTGAAACCTGTAAACAGCCAGTCCATTAATGAAACTTCCCTCTGATGACACTGATACTGGTCTTTTCATTGTCATCTATCATGATTTATTCATTTCCACAGCCTGATTTAGTCATAACACCAACAAACCAGATGCACCAAAGGAGAAACCAAACCCAGCTCTGTCTGTCATTCTGCCTATCCATAAAAATTTTTTAAGGTGAATTTGTATAAATACATGGCGAGGATAAAAAGAGTAGTTGTGGAAATATAAGTGTGCTGGTGTGTGTTGCTGTCCCTCAGTAGATGGCACTACACTGCTGCATGATCAAGAATAAATTAGAATAAATCATCCAACACATAAATATGGAATAAAGGGAAAGTGCACTGTGAACTGAGTGGAAAGGTGGCTCATGAAAAGCACCGGTCTCCACAGGTAGCCGCTCCAGGTTAAAGGCTTAAATGCCCTGCAGGCCTGTAAGCGCACGGGGTATGAAGGGGATGCTTTCCCTCCAGAATAGCCCAGAATAAATCATCTGCAGTGAGCTTTAGCGAACAATTACCCAATCCAGTCCGACCTGTTGTTTGGTGACTTACCAGATTTCGGTGGGTAGCGGTACACCGAACTGGACGGGATGTCCACTTCTTCCACGCCTATGTTTTGTCTGCTTGTTAAAGCTCCCATTTCCAGTCAAATAAAGACGGCACGGGTTAACGGGCATAACACTTCAGGTCCGCTTTGTGCGCTGCGTCTCTTTACTCCCTATCATTTAATCCAGTTCGTGCTGCCCTGTCCATTTCTGTCGGGTCCAAGCCCCGCCGTGAATGTGACCGTTCCGGGGATTAGTGGTTGTTCTCTGGCTGCTTATCCCTCCCCGGCCAACAGTGCGAGCTTGTATTTTGAGGCAGAAAACAGCTGTGGTAGTCCCTTTAACACCGGGGAAGCGCTTTCGTGGTGCTCCGCAGTCTTCACCGAAGCGAGATCCACGTTCCTGGCTTTACTCTACGTGTTAGTATGTGGCACTAAACGGCGATGTGCTCGTCTCCCGGCCCTGCTGGATGTTGATCGTGTATCCCCCCCCACCCCACCACCGGGTGCTTGTCGGTGTTGGATCCTGTCAGAGAGCTCTGTGGCTCCCCATGACGTCAGCCAGGCACAAATCCGGACCGTGGTTTTTTGCGCAGTCCCCCTCTCTCCTCTCCAGCAGCCGCTAGTGACGAGCCGCTTTATAACGTGACCTTCCTACGCCAAATGTGCAAGCAGCGCTGACTGCAGTGCAGAGACGACGGCTCTGTAGGATACACAACATTACTTGCTGGACTTGTGCTGGAAAGCGAGTAACTAAAGCTGAATAATGTACGAAAAAAATGTTTAATAGGGTTACAAAAACCTGACACGGATCCAGTGATGAAAACAGTGCCTGGGGTTTATATGCTAAAAAAAACAGCCGTTCAATTCTCACAAACGGCGAACTGGACGTTTTAACCAAAGTGGTGGAACAACAAAGGCAGAAATAACGGTCTGCCCTTACCAGTAGCTTCCCGTCCACAGGGGGGCAGTATAACGGTTAATGTGTAAGAGGCTGACTATCGGCGCAGCCAATCAGAAGAGGCCAACGTGAGCGCAAAGAAAGGGGAAAAGGAAGCTTCGTTGCCGCCATTTCACGTGAAAAACAACGCGGAGGGGGAAAAAAAAACTGGCGAGAGCGAAACTATCAGAAAAATAGTGAAATTTTAATTTAAACTCACCAGCTATAGCTTTACCACGCACGGTATCTGGTTAATAGCACGCTAGGGCCAACAGTTTTTCGTCCTAACTGGCCTGCTTAGTTGCCTGCAGACGAAGAAAATGAGCTACGGAAGGCCGCCGCCAGACGTTGAGGGGATGACCTCCCTGAAAGTGGACAACCTTACTTATCGAACTTCTCCAGAGACTCTGCGCCGAGTTTTCGAGAAGTACGGCCGCGTGGGAGACGTGTATATCCCGCGGGACAGGTACACCAAGGAGAGCCGCGGCTTCGCCTTCGTGCGGTTCCTCGACAAGCGAGACGCCGAAGACGCAATGGACGCCATGGACGGCGCGCTGCTCGACGGACGGGAGCTTCGGGTTCAAATGGCCCGATACGGAAGGCCACCAGACTCCATGTACAGCCGGAGAGGGCCTCCGCCACGAAGATACGGATACGGTCGTAGAAGCAGGAGGTAATGTTCTTAAGTTAGCGCAGGAGCTGTTTAAACAAAGCTGTCCTTGCAGTATGCAGAGCACATGGTTACCTAAACGGAAGTTGCAACCTCGTCCTGCTTATTTTGACTGGTTATGATTGAGTGTTTTGCATGCCCTATGTTTACGAATTGATAATAAATTTTTAATTCGCTTAAAGATGTATATTTCAAAAGTTCTGCTTTTAAAAATTGTAGCTAATGCCCAAGATGTAGTTTCCAAATGCATTATGACCCACAAACATATTTACTCGTGCACAAAAACGGGTAAAATAATCATACCTGAGGCTTCAGCCTCTTATCAAAACCGTTTTTGGGATTGTTGTTAAACTGTATTTCGTTTCTTCCTGTCTGCAGCCGATCAGCCAGTCCTCGCCGTCGAAGACGTAGCCGCAGCCGCTCTAGGAGCCGAAGCCGCTCTAGATCCAGGAGCCGGCACCACTACAGTCGCTCTAGGTCCCGTTCCTACTCCAGGTCCAGGTCTAAGTCCAAATCCAAATCCAAATCCAAGTCCAAGTCCAGAACCCCCAGGCGGAGCAAGTCAAAGTCCCCTTCCAGATCTCGGTCCCGCTCTAGGTCCAAGTCAAGGAGCCGAACCCCAGCTTCCAACAGAGGGTCAAAGTCCAAGTCCAGGTCCAGATCCAAATCCAAGAGTAGACCTAAATCTCCAGAGGACAACGGAGCAGAGTCTTAACCCAAATTTGGATGCAACATGACGGTATACAGGGGAAAGGGTGGCTTGTCTCAAATGTTGTATATGAGATGGGAGTCAGCCATCACTTGGGTTTGTGTTCTGCAGTCTTTGAGCTACATGAGTCATTTGCATACAGGAAACAAAGTCTGCAGAATCCCCGATGTTTGAAAATTCAAATAAGAGTCGGACTGATGTAGACAACAGTCCAAGTTCTGTGTATGCTTTACTTTGCTTGGATGTTCAACTAATCTAAGGCATACACAGACAATGGGAGATTTATTGAAACTGGGATATTTGTAGTCATGTGAGTGTGTATGGGAGGGAGTGGGGGTGCTTCACTCAAAACGTTCACCTAAATGTGGAATTCTTTCCTCCAAGCTGCGGAGTCCTGTTTGCAAAGAGAGGAGGAGGAGATGGGGGTGTGGCAGTGTGAGAGCAGTTAGTGTGTGACCCGCCCATGTGACCTGCCTGTTGCTGAGAGCGATGGCAGTTGCTAAGGAGCAGGTCACCAAGGCAACGGTGGTTGCTATGGAGCAGGTCGTCATGGCGGTGGTTCGGGCTGTCAGTTGGTGTATGAGGTGGTGTGGTGAGGTACGTTCACAGGGACCACAGGCAGATGCACTGAGCACTGTGGTTTCCTCCGCCTCTCACAAAGGGAACCGACCCCGAGGTTTGTTTTTCAAATATGCCCGAGTGTAAAAGACTTGTTAGAGCTAGTTTTGGGGAGAGTGGGGGCCAAGAAAGGTATTAAAAACAAATGTGACAATAACTAGAAATGTTAGGTTTATTAAAATAAAATGATGTCCATAGAGCCAGTTTTGATAGATGTGTCATGGGAAAAGTCAGATCAGTATTACATGTTAAAATCCAGGTCAGCTGCATTAGTTGATGTAACTTCTGGTTTGGCTCTTGCTAACTGTGTTCTGTCTTTCCTTCCAGATCTCAAATGATTGACGCTTTGCTGAGGACATCAGGAAGAGTCTCAGATTGAAGTGGACTCAACTATTGTCACTGAATGCAGACTGAAAGGTTATTGGAACTTGGTCTAAATGTTTTAAAATGTTTAATTTGACTTGATCTACCGAAACAAATTCTGTAAATTTGGCATGATTGTAAAGCTGAGAGCTTACTCGAAGGGATTTGTAAGGATTTTTTTCTATTTAAATTTTGTTTTTCCATTTTGATTTTCATACATAAAAAATTCTTCTGAACTAAAGATTTTCTTCCAGTGAAACCCTTTAACACCCTTTCCAGCTGGCTATAATTTTGTTTTTGTTTTTTAAGTTGATGTGAAAAGGGTGAGGCATTCAATGTTCACATGCCATTTACTTGGAAAATGGCCCATTGTACAGCATAATAAAACCCACTTAATTTGCGTTTTGCTAATCCAGCAGTGTGCATTTTCTTTTCTGTCAATTTTTTTTTTTTTTTTTTGTCTGGTTAAAGTTGCTTTCCTATGACTCTAACCCTCTTTCTTGTGTATCTTTTGTGCACTAGGCGCAGTTGTGTAGCAGTTGAATAATGCTGGTTAGCTGTTAAGATGCGGTGCAGTGCGGTGGTGACATGGTGTGGCGTGTTGCGGTGCTGAGTGCCCGGTGCTGTTCCGGGGCTCGACCCTCCGCTGCTGTTTTCCGGTTTGTAAGCTCACAGGTGTGGCAGATCATCCATCCTCTTCTGTCTTGTGACTTCACCTTCCTTCCATGTGCTGTACAGGTTCTCTCCTTTCTTTTCTCTTTATTCCCCCTCCTCTCCTCCCCCCACTCCTTATCTGTGGTTTTATCCACTGTTAACTGGTCTTGCTCGCTTTGAAACTGTGTCCAGTGGGATTCCTAGTTGAAGGGTTTAAAGGGCAGCTCTGCCTGCTTAATGATTTGTGTATTGCATTCCTTTGTGAAACTCAGATGTCTTGTAAGTGCTTAAGGTGAAGGCTAATAAACATTTTTGTTAAAGAAATGTGGATTTTGTTATGCTAGTTATTTAACTGTTGGAACGTCTCTATAATCTGTGAATCTCTACAGCAGTACAAAGTGTCAGGTGATAGAAATTGAGGTGCACGACCTGTAGCGGACGTGACGTCAACTTTGTCAATGGCACCACTCAGAAGGTGCCACATTGCAGGTATAAAATAGCCTTAATTGCCGGGCGATCAAGAAGCAGTCACGTTATTTCATACTTTGAACCCTTTTAGAGTCTGTGGTGCTGACTTCATTCCTTGATTGGTAAAGACACTGGCAATAGATACAGATTTGGGGAGCGGGGGGTTGATATTACTATCAAAATATTAGAACTACACAGTATATTTGGACATAAAATATGAATACACCCAAGAGACGGGTTACTTTATGTAAGCGTGTTGGTACTGCATGCAGCTTAAATTTGTTTTTGCTTTATATCAGAAATGAGTGATAAATCAGTTGAGGCTGTGTGGCTCCTTTTTAATTACAGTAAAAACTAGTCATGATTATTCTGTTTACATACAGTGAAGCACAACTCCAGTTAAAAGCTGCAGGGTGCTACTTTTTGTTTTTAAATTCAGCCCTCAAAGGGTTGGTTTTTGGTTTCTACTGACTGTTATATGATGTACAGGGGTTGGACAATGAAACTGAAACACCTGTCATTTTAGTGTGGGAGGTTTCATGGCTAAATTGGACCAGCCTGGTAGCCAATCTTCATTAATTGCACATTGCACCAGTAAGAGCAGAGTGTGAAGGTTCAATTAGCAGGGTAAGAGCTCAGTTTTGCTCAAAATATTGCAACACACAACATTGTGGGTGACATACCAGAGTTCAAAAGAGGACAAATTGTTGGTGCACGTCTTGCTGACGCATCTGTGACCAAGACAGCAAGTCTGTGATGTATCAAGAGCCACGGTATCCAGGGTAATGTCAGCATACCACCAAGAAGGACGAACCACATCCAACAGGATTAACTGGATGCAAGAGGAAGCTGTCTGAAAGGGA
>JASGAU010363349.1:0-13664 GCA_030220045.1 Australoheros facetus
GTGTGTGTGTGTGTGTGTGTGTGTGTGTTATCCCCTTGTTATCAGATTATCTGTCTGCCTACTTTCCCTTCCTTGTGCTTCTCATGCCCCTTTTTGGATTCTGTTTAGTTTTTCTTACCCTTCAGACTCAGTGTATCTATGAAAGGTTAGCTTTTTGTTTATTTTCTGTGCCTCTGTATCCTGTATTTGGGCCTCTCCAGTATGACACATACAGAGATAAGCACAGAAAAAGCCTTAGTTTTTGGCTCACAGAGATTACTTGCATATACACTGACTTAATTATTTGAAACTTATATAACCATAAAAAATATCAATAAATAAGGAAACCAAAAAATACCCCCCAGCTTAAATTATTTTTCTGATGTGGCACTCTTGATGGCAGTTTGATTTCTTTTGAATGAAAAGACAAATTCAAGTCGCTGTCAAAGAAATCTTGAGGTACTGTTGTAATTTATTCATCACACTGAAAAACATCCAGAGCTGGATTTTTCGTTGTTTTTTAAGGCAATCACAGGTCACAAGTATTTTCAGCAAGCTTGTACACTATCTGCGAATAAGAATGGCAACACAGTAATGTAATTCATAAAGTTCTCTCAGGCAAATAGCCACTTATCCATGGCTGAGTTTTTTTTGTTGTTTTTTTTTAGACTTGCAGTCAGTCTGCAATCTGTTCCACACATTCTGTGTCTGTGCTTGCATGTGTGCTGACTTACTGTCCAACCTCTTGTAGAAGAAGAGCTGGACAGAGCAGATAGCCATCTTTGACTACTGTTGGCTTTTCAGCTGAAAGTAAAAGGAGGCAAAGATGAACTATGAGAGCCTAAAACAGTTTTACATGTTGCAAACTAGCAAAGAAGAAATTACTCTTAATGATATTCTGCAACTTGTTTGGTGTATGAACAGTGAGTTGACAGATGTACCAAACAGAAGAAGTATTAACCTGTTTAGCTATTATTTAGATTTCAGTGCCATACTGCCTAAATAAAGTCAACTTTAAAGTTGGAATTTGATTGCAAAAGAAGTAAAAACAAGAGAGCCAGATTCAGCTATGTGTTATCTCCTCATGTCCTCTCAGTGACTCTAAATCCACCCTGTACCATTGATCTGTTAATGGACTAATGAGACAGAACTTCTTGTCCCTCTTCTGCTCAGTTTCATAATATCTCCTCTGTTCTCTGTCTGAAGTCAATAAAATGCAGCCACTGTTTGCTTCTGGACGTCATGACTCTGATTTTCCACTGCAGCACAGACATCTGCACACTGTACCACATTTCACTTCAGAGAGAATTTATTCCCCCAGAACATTACAGTATCAGTGTGCAGTGAACATGTGATGTGAGTTCCTTCCTTTAGCATGGCAGAATGGCACATGAATCCTAAGCATTGGCATCCAAATGCTAACTGTATCAGCCATTTGACTCATAAGTGCGCATCAATTACTGACTGTGGGTCACTTGATTGATGGTGAGGTAACAGAGCACATTGTCCATCCTCTTGGATCCACTGAAGCCACTTCCCCTCAGGACCACGTTGAAAGACTCTGTGAAACATCAAGTGGATCGTTCAACTGTGACAGCGCACTTAAATGGTTGCAATTAGCTTCATATGCAACAAACTTTGATTCATTGTGTATTCTGACACCTGTCTATCAGAATCAGCACAAACTTTTTTGGTCATTTGAGTTACATTAGCTCTTCTATTGGATCGGACCACATGGGCCAGCCTTCCCTCCCCGCCTGCATCAATGAGCCTTGCCTGCCGCTGGTTCACCTTCTGGAGACCACTTTTAATAGATACTAGCCACTGCAGAGTGCAGACCCGGAACAACCTACAAGAGCTGCAGTTTTGGAGATGCACTGACCCAGTTGTCTAGCCATCACAAGTTGGCCCTTGTCAAACTCACTGAGATCCGTATGCTTGCCCATTTTTCCTGCTTCTAACACATCAACGTTGATAACAAAATGTTCACTTGCTCCCTAATATATCCCACCCACTAACGTGACGATGAAGAGATAATAGGTTATTCAATTCACCTGTGAGTGGTCATAATGGTATGCCTGATCGGTGTACACTGCCCAAAAAAATTAAAGTAAAACTTTAAAAACACATCAGATCTCACAAAAACATGATATCTACACTGATATGGACTGGGTAATGTGTTAGGAAAGAAAGGATGCTACATTGTTTGATGGAAATGAAAATTATCAACCTACAGAGGGCTGAATTCAAAGACACCCCGAAGATCAAAGTGGAAAAAATTATGTGGCAGGCTAGTCCATTTTGCCGAAATTTTATTGCAGCAACTCAAAATGATACTCAGTAGTTTGTGTGGCCCCCATGTGCTTGTATGCATGCCTGACAACACTGGGGAATGCTCCTAATGAGATAATGGATGGTGTCCTAGGGGATCTCCTCCCAGATCTAGACCAGGACATCACTGAGCTCCTGGACAGTCTGAGGTGCAACCTGGTGGTGTCGGATGGACCGAAACAGACCAGAGGTGTTCTATTGGATTTAGGTCAAGTAAGCGTGGGGGCCAATTAATGGTAACAGTTTCTTCATTCTCCAGGAACTGCCTGCATACTCTCACCACATGAGGCCAGGCATTGTTGTGCACCAGGAGGAACCCAGAACCCACTGCACTAGCACAGTGTCTGACAGTGGGTCCAAGGATTTCATCCCAATACCTAATGGGAGTCAGGATGCCATTGCCTAGCATGTAGAGGTCTGTGTGTCCCTCAGTGGATATGCCTCCCTAGACCAACATTGACCCACCACTAAACTGGTCATGCTGTTGATGTTGCAGGCAGCATAACATTCTCCACAGCTTCTCCAGACGCTTTCACATCTGTCACATGTGCTCAGGGTGAACCTGCTCTCATCTATGAAAAGCACAGGGCACCAGTGGTGAACCTGCCAATTCTGGTATTCTATGGCAAATGCTTGGGCTCTACAGTGCTGGGCAGTGAGAACAGGGTCCACTAGAGGATGTCGGGTCCTCAGGCCACCGTCATGAAGTCTGTTTCTGATTGTTTGGTCAAAGACCTTCACACCAGTGGCCTGCTGAAGGTCATTTTGTAGGGCTGTTGTAGTGCTCATCTTGTTCTTCCTTGCACAAAGGAGTAGATACTGGTCCTGCCAATTGGTTAAGGGCGTTCTATGGCCCTGTCCAGCTCTTCTAGAGTAACTGTCTGTCTCCTGGCATCTTCATGCTCTTGAGACTGTGCCGGGAGACACAGCAAACCTTCTGTCAATGACACAAATTGATGTGCCATCCTGGAGGAGTTGGACTACCTGTGGATCCTCTGTAGGTTCCAGGTATCATGCTACCACTAGTGACACTGACCCTAGCCAAATGCAAATCTAGTGAAAAAAACAGTCAGAAAAGATGGAGGGAAAAAATTGCCTCCACCTGTTTTGGGAGTCTCATTGTTGAATCTCTAGTGTACCTGTTGTTAATTTAATTAACCCCACAGCAGCTGAAACGGATTAACAGTCCCCTCTGCTACTTAACTGACCAGATCAATATCCCAAAAGTATAAATGACTTGTTGCTATATTCTTGTATAAAAGTGTTTCTTTAATTTTTCTGAGCTGTATATAATCCTGTATCTCCCTGTTATGCCTCTCTGCAACCCCTACTCACCTTGGAGTAGCAGTGCAAGAGTCACTTAACTGTAAACTGTCTACACCTGATGAGGTGTGGATAAAGACATGCCTGCATTTTGCTTGGGGTACAGTATATGCCACCTTTTGCCTTCATGCTTTCTGATTTGTTATTTTATACTGAGGTCATTAAATAATCTATGATTAAAGATCCTGCTGTTGTTGTCCTGATTATTTTTCTTCTGCATTATTCTATCATTCTGTTGACTTTGAGCTTTCTGCTTTTTGTGTTTTTTTTTAATGTTTGGACTTTTGCTTTTGCCAGTAAAGACTATTTTTGTTTATTCTGCAGCCTTCCTGCATCTGGGTCCTCTTATCACACTTCATGACACACATGCTAATGACAGTTCCATATTTGGCATTTAATTATGTTAATGTTTATTAATTAGGACTACTAATGGAAAAACTAAAAATCTGATGAGCATAAGCTAATCTGATGACTCACTGTGGCTCACTACATGATACTGTAAAGTATCAACTTTGGTTCCATAAGCTTGATTTTGGCACCTCTGAGCTTTATGAAAAGTTAGAGGATCACACGTCGTTGCAAATGCCAAATTCTATCCCCAAACCCAAAATTGTTGGACCAGCTGACTGAGTGACATCAGCAGCTAGGATGGCAAAGGCATCGAGTTTACATATTAACGTAACTTGTAACACCATATTTTTGTTGATACCTTGTTGACGCCTATTTGGACATTAGAGACTTGAAAGACTCCTCCGATAAAACTCACCATTCACACAAACGCTCGACGGCTCTATTGTGAATACTTCAGAGCACGTTTGCTTCAGGACCTGTGACACAGAGATACAGTTTGCTGCATAATCTCACCTTGCCACAGCGTGCACGTGAATTTTTTGCATGTCGCTGTGTGCAGCGTGACCTCACCGAGTTCACCATGTCTTTGAGAGCATGAAAGCCGGACAAAACTGGAAAGACTTGCTCTGTGCCGTCTGCTATTTCAGCAAGCTGTGACCAAAATGGAAACAACAAAAGATTAATGGACTTCCCCGTGTTTTTTTTTTTAAATACACAAAGTACTTTAAATTTCTGTGCTCATGTCTTGCTGCCTCTCAGGGAGGTTTCTGGCTTGTGATTGAGCATTTAGGGAGGCAAAGTCTGCTACAAGGAGATGAAAGCTTCAGGAAGCTGGCTGAGGCCTTCATTTGCTGCTTTAACGATCACAGAACAGGAAGTTTGTCTGGCCTTATTTAATTAGAGAATGATGTAATTGCTTCCTCCTTTAAACCACAGAGCACTGTCGGTCAGCAAGCAGGTAGAAAATCAGTCATACCCTCAGACATTACAGATGATAGGTTATGTAAAGATAAGCAGGTTAAATATGCCTATTAGTTTATATTACACTGATTAATAATGTCATTCAGACTGCTGCAACATTAACCAAACAAAATATATTAAACAATGTAGCAATGATTCAGGGCAGAAGACGATCGACAATAGATTTAAATGAAATATTGTTTGCATCATACTGTTACTCTGATCAAATGTAATTACAGTTTTTGTATTGGACTGTAAATCTTATTAGCTATAGAAAAAAATCATATAGCACCAAAAAACCACAACAGAACAACAGCTTTATTTTTTTCTTTTGTATTGCTTACAGTCACTACAGTCAGCAGAAGAGTTTGTGCTGAGCTGACTTTGTCCTGCTTCCAACACAATGCTCTCTTTCAGCCACATAATACTTGCACAGGAAGAAATCCCAGTCTATCCCAACAAATAATAACTTCAAATAAGCTGCCTTAGAAAATGTATTCAGTGTTTTTACTTGGAACAAGTGCAGCATGAACCACAGACTGCAAATCCCTGCCAGCTGCTTGCTGTTCAGCCCTTTGGGGGTTTTGGTATGACTCAAGCAGATAACCAAAGGGGTCAAGGTGTGTTCATAAATCTGGGCCAGAAACAACAGCCGATTGAAGTTTTCACACACTGGCACATAGACACACAGAAAGACAAATAAAAGGTGTTTCAACTAGAAAGGGTATCAGTAACAGAGAGCAAGTTCTGTCTCCCAGGGCTTCATGGAAGAGGTAGAATATTAAACCATCCTACCTGTTTATGGTCAAAGTCCATGACCCCAACACAGTACACTCTGGCTCCAAACCCTCTGGCTTTGTCAGCCTGGGAATCACAAGAGAAAAAGTTAAGCCTTGTTTCTACTGACATACTGTAAATCCATGAAGATATGTGACTTGTAAAAGATCAAAGCAATGTTTTTTTTTTAATTGTTACAGCCCATTCACATCAAATACTGTATATTTTAGATTATGATTAGGATTTCACAGCAAATGCAGTTTTGTTTCTCTAACCTGTTTGTTCAGTTCATGCAACACAATACAAAAAGAACAAACTGAACCTTTCAACTTTTATTGTGTTGAGTCTTGTAATAGTGTTGAGAAATATTTCCATTCATGTGTTTCTTCAAACACCCACGGGATGCCCGTCCTGACCCCCACCCCACCCAAGGGGACACTTAACCCACAATTTGGCATGATATCTACAGAAAACTAAGCATATTAAGTCTCTTCACATTTTTTCCTGCACGAAGAGTCAGAAAAAAAAACATAACAGAACTTTTGGTATTCTTATGCAAAATGAAAACAGGATGCTCATCATGACCTTCTAACACAATCTGCTTCTCAAACTTTAACACCTCCTCACTGACATCACCTTCTCTAAGTATTTAGTATGTATGTGTGTGTGTTACCTCTTCCACACTCAGTTCAAATGGGTAGATGCCCAGCTTGCCATCAGTTAGAATAATGATAATACTGGACGATGGTGAAGTTTGTGATATCATTTGCTGTGATACCTGGCAAAAAAATTCAGATTATATTAAGCCTGTTGTTTAGGGGAAAGTTTCACTTAAAAGGTCATCAAGAAAAGACAGTAAACATCTGTAAGGAATACAGTGCAGGCAGGGAGTTGCACTACCGGATAGGAACACCTACCGCTTTCAAACCTTCGTGCATGAATGTTTCACCGACGGGTTTGATTTGGCTCAACTTCTCCAGACCTTTATCTATCTGAGACCTAAAACACAGAAAATACACTTAAAAAAAAAAAAAAACGAATAAGAAAGATGGGTAATAAAAGAAGGACAAAGTAAATGTGTACCTGTCTCCAGTTAGTGGAAGAATTACAACAGCTTTATATGAAAATATGATATATGAAACCCTCATCCTGGGGCTGAAACACACACACACACACACACACACACACACACACACACACACACACACACACACACATAGCTTGTGAACATACGTAAACACATATTTGTATAATTTTTGGCCACATCATCATAATCATACTCTGATTATGCATTCAAGTTTTGCTGAAAATAAAAACACATTCACATCAGCGCAAACACTTTCTGACATTTTGTATGTTTACATGTATTCGCACCGTGATACATGATACACACGTTCTCAAACAAAATATAACACTCAATTAAAATTGCATTGCATTGCATTATTTCGTGCAGAAAACCACAATGTCGGTGACAAAGCAGACACCAAGTCTCACATTAATATCAAGCCACGGCATTAGTTATGAGACAAACCTTTTGATGCCATTACACACCAGCCACAAGGCCAACGAGGTCTCTCACCACACCCATCTTTGGAAATATTATACACAACATAAAACAGGGTAGCAGTTAGGGTTTATTGGATGGCTGGTGGAGGGAGGCGAAGAAGACTTTTTAACACCCCTGCCCCGTTGTTCTTTTACACAGTACTCGTGAGTTAGCCGTCTTTTAACTGGATGTTCATTTTGAGCTCAACAACACACCTGAGCCTGTCGTGGCTCAAGTGGTAGGGCAGGTTGTTCATTAATGACAGGGTTAGTGGTTTGATCCCAGGGAAAACTGTTCTTTGGCAAGACAATGAATGAATGCACTGTTGCTCCCAATGACAGGCCTCGCATGGCAGTGAGTAAATGTGCGAATGACAAACACATAATAAAGCAATGTGTAGAACCTATAAGACAATTTACCATTGCACACGCTACAGCAAGTTTTGCAGCTGCAAAACTTTGTACGGTGTTGACAAAATCTGTCCACACTGAGACTGATTTAAATGCCTGCCAAAGCACACAAACCATTGTGTGCTGCAGTGGGCGTCTCCAGGACCACGTTATGCCACATTTACAGGCGGGGAAAACAGTATGAGCCACACTGCTGCAGCCGGTTATTACAAGACATCAGTTAATGGACATTAATAACATGGGAGAGTTTTGAGAGAAGGAAGTGAACCACTATCCCTGTGCCTTGTTCTAGTGTGAAAGGGGACAGGACTGCCTGTTGTGGTTGGCACCACCTTCAACATCTGGCTGCATGTTTGGTTCTCATATTTAGTAGTCTGCTATTAAACCTAAAGATATCTCACACACACACCCTCAGTACTATTGCCCAGAGGGGTTTTGGAGCAGTTGGTGGCCTTGTATGATGTCTGCTGCCTGAAATAGAGATGCCCTACTTTCTCCTAGTAACTACTGTTTGAACTACTGACTCTTTCTGTTTCCCTTAATTTCTATTCTTAGAGGGCACTTTAAAACTTTTTTAAAAATGCTTTACGTAAAGTTTTAAACTATTTTCTGGGGCTTTGTTATACATAGGATGAGGGGGTATTAATCAGTTAACTATTAATACTAGAACAAAAAGGTACTCACCTAACAAACCTGCTGGTGAGCTGCTCCACAAATCCATAGATCTCATCCCAGTGTCCCCATACGCTGCTTGACCTGCAAAAACAAATTAAAAATGCAAATGAAAATATCAACCATCAATAATTCAAGCATTATTTATGAACATTTTCTGTATAAGTCACATAAATAGCTTTGATGCTACATTTAGTGTGTGATACACCGAGTAGAACAATGTTATTTCATAAAAAATGAATGCAAACAGAAATAAAAGCATAAATAATAGAAATCCAGTACTGTGCAAAAGTCTCGAGCCACCCCTAATTAAAAAAAATATCTATTTTGCTAGGAAAATCGGAAATAGGTTCAATAATTTATTGAAACATGTGTGAGCATATATGAAAAGGCCAAAAACGGAGTCAATACAATTCTAATGAGCTTTGAAGTGTCTGTTATTCAGACACTTGGTATTGCCTGGTGGATCAAAATATGACAGTACTTTTCTGCATTCATATTTCCATCAATTTTGGCAAGCTCTCCAGCACCACTGAGTGAAATGCAGCCCTAAAGCATAACAGAGTCTTCATTGTGTTTTACAGATGGCTGTAGACACTCACTGCTGCACCTCTCTCCTGACCTCATCTGTAGATAGTAGTTTTTTTGGCCTCTTCTGTTTATGTCTACCACTGCTGAGGTATGCCAAGTTTTCAGCTCTTTGGGAATCACCTTGTTGGCGCAAAAATACTATTTTATACCTGTCAAACTGTCTTATCTTTGTCATTTTTTGTAGATTCGACTAAAGAAATGGGAAGAAATTATGTGTTTTTGCCAGAGGCTGTTAGGAACAAATTGAAAACAATTTAAAATCAAAGTGTCTAAAGATAGAGTTTAAAATTGGTTCTTTGCTAAGTTGTCAGTAATGTGTAAACATAATCCTGGTTCATCCTTTGAGTTACCGGTAGGTGCCTTTTTAGATCAGTGTTAAGTGGCTTAAAATCCACTGAAAATGGTCAGGTACAAGGACTCGACTGAAAATAAATGAAAATGCAACTAAATGTCCAAAGAAAAGTTTTGAAAGATCTGGAGTGCTATCGCCCAAAATGAGGTGGCTCAAGACTTTCTCACAGCAGTCTGTTCAACAATCAAGACAACACTGCAATCCGATGTACAAATAAAATTTAAAATCAAAGAGATTTATGACAGAATTTCAGATTATATCATTATATCACAGAAGGATAAAATAAACAAGCGGTAAAGGGTCCGTTTATTCTGCTGGTGCATGCAGGACACAGAATAAGCAGGGAACCGATCGGTGTGTCATTGTTGGGAATAACATTGTAATAAGAGTGAACTTTCTGGTCACTCCTGCAGTCTAGAAGAACAGGAACTAAACACAGCCATACATGGAGAGGACTGAGCGGTCTGCGCTGGGGTGACGAGGATTAAATAAATTAATTAATGCACGCGTAAAACAGTCTGCCTTCATAACTCACCTGTCTAAAACAAAATAAATATCAAACGCCCCATCGCAAGAAGCGTCCTCTTCGTCCTGCGACGATGAACTCACACAAACAATTACAAGAAGAAGGATTTTGCAACATATCCATATGCGATCCATAACCTGAGCTTCAGGCTACATATCAACAATGAGTTTGGGTATTATAAAATAAAATAAAATGTTAAAAAATCGGGCAGTGCGGTTAAGGATAGCCCTTCATCTTCACAGCTTCAGCCCTGCTCACATGTAGAATCAGTGGTGTGAGAGGACATTTGGTATTTGCTCCTTGAAGCTGCATGCTGATAATGAAATAAAAGGGGCAGGGCGCACAGCTGCACGCGGACACCGTCAATCCACCGGCAATAGGAAGAGAGGAGAACTTCCGCCCTCTGTACTTCCAGGAGTCTTCAAATTAAAGCATTACTGCAACATTGTTTCCAGTGACAAGTTTATTTAAAAAAAAAAAAAAAAAAAGTTCATATGTTTTCTGTTGAAACTAATCCCCGTTTATTTGTTTAGAGTGAGCCATTTTAACATGAAACATAGTCAACATAATTATTAGTTTATAAAATGTTTATGAACAGTTACTAATAATAATTAAGCATTTATAGGGACTCTAAAGGATAATATAAGAGAGAAAATAGCATACTGAAGTGATTTTACATGACATCATCAGGCACTAATTAATATAAATAAGGAAGATTGTGTAATTTAATTGAGCCAAACATTTTCCTGATAAACTTTTTAATAACTTTTATTTTGAAGGTAGTTTCATTGATTTTCCTGTTTGGTATAAATCAGGCATCTTTGCTGAATATGATACTAAAGAACATATTTTGAAATCTGACATTTGACTGAATATGTGTTGGGAGCCTCCTCTGCCATGCAAACATGAATGCCTTCTTCTTATGGTTTCAAGATTTAACAAAACCTTCCCTCTCTGAGTAATCAGTAATAGCGTGGCTTGTGCTCATACAGGTCTCACTGACTCATGAATCACTTTTGCATAGTTTTTGATGTACTTTATGCATTGTGTCTCAAACAAGTGCATCATGTTCTTGAAAATCCTTTCCAGATGGAAACAATTGAATAGGGAAACACAACGCCCTTGGTGTGCTGCACTGATTTGCTCTTTTGCATGAAAATTTCAACTCCCAAATGCCGAAATTAACCCTCCCTCTTTGCTCAGAGAGATACAGAAACTTTGGTTTTTAACAAAGCAATAAACTTCTATAGTCTTCAACACCAGGACAGGTACCCTGGAGCTTAATACTGTTATCTTAAAGCCTAAAAAATTATGGTGAAATTTTACCTTCCACAAAGTAAAATATAATCAATGCAGACTTGATGGTTAGTTCATTCCTGGAGTTCTTTTGAGAGCCAGTGCTGTAATTATATGTCATTGCGCTCTCTGTAGGGATGTGGCTTCATAGTTTCAACTTTTAAAGAGGATGAAGTCATGAAAATGCAACTCAAAGAACATACCAAAGTCACTGTGTCAGTAAAAGGAATTTCTTCTCTTCGGATGGCTGTTTTGGATCACGATCATGATCTGTGTTTTTTATGTGGGTGTGGTTGGATGAGAAGAGAGCAAGTGTTTGCATATTACATTTTGCTTTTCAGTTTGTTCTCTATTCCAATAACATCTGAGAGCACCAAGTAATCATCAAGCCATTTATAAAGGAGGTGCTCGCTTTAACACAGTGTGCAGAATAACTAGAATTTAGGCAAAAAGAAATTCGTTTAAGCTTCTCTGTCCAGTTGTCTTTCCAACAATGGTTGCAGTACTAACTCAAACTGGGCTTTAATTTATTTCGCAGATTCTAGTGGAGATCCCAGAGTTTCCAAATATTCCAAATACAGTACTGTGCAAAAGTCTTGAGCCTGCCTCTTAGGAAGTATTCTTGTAATTTCTTTCAGGAATAGTTCTCCAGGCTTTTTAAAGGGTTCCATTGTGTGTTTTTCTATCCAGGTGTGCTTTCACAGCATTGGCATTGTGTTTGGGATCATTGTCATGCAAAAAAAATGAAGCCACTGCCAGTCAGACACTTTCCAGATAGTACTGCATGATGGATCAAAAACTGACAGTCATTTTCTACTTTCATAATTCCATCAATTTTGACAAGATCCCCAACGCCACTGGCTGAAATGCAGCCCCCAAATCATGACAGAGCCTCCATAATGTGTTACAGATGGCTATATACACTTACTGTTGTACTGTTGTGTCTCTCCTGACCTCCTCTTTTAAATATCAATGATAATTTGAACCATAAATTTCAAATTTAGATTCATCTCTCCATCAGACCTGTTGCCACTGATTTTCAGTCCAGTTCTTCAATTTGGCATCCTTCAACCTTTTCTCCCTACCTCAAGAATGGCTTATTGACAGCCACCCTTCCACTCAGACCATTTCCAATGTGGCTTCAGTGAACAGTAGATGGATTAACTGAAAGGCCAGATGTATCTCTCAGGTCCTGTATCAGGTCTTGGATGGGTTTTTTTCCTGTTTCTGAAGGACATGACTTTCAGATACTGCTCATCTGTTGCAGATAGTTTGTTAGGCCTTCTACTTCTTGTTTTGTCCTCCTCTTGTCCAGTTTCCCCCATTTTTCTTTTAAAGACATACTATACACTCTGCTGCAATATGTCAGGTTTTTGGCTAATAGCTCTTTGGGAATCACCTTATCGGTGTACAAAAATGCCTGTCAAACTGTGTTATATTGGAATTTTTCATAGATTCAGCAAAAGAAATGGGAACATTATGTGTTTTGCGACAGGATGCTTGTAATAAAGTGCCTAAAGATACAATTTAAAATAGGTTATTTGGTAAGTTCTCTGTTATGTATATACAAAACACTAGTTCATCCAGTGAGTTAGGTGCATGTTTATGCTTGAATGATTCACAGGTCAGTGCTAAGTGGCTTAAAACAAACAACAACACCAAATCCTCTGAAAATGGTACAAGGACTGAAAATGAGTGAAAAATCAGCCAATGTCTAAAGAAAAACTTTGAAAGACCTTCAGAAAGCCTGGAGAACTATTACGCAAGACCATCCATCCATCCATCCATCCATCCATCTTCTTATCCAACTCAGGATCATGGGTTGCTCAAGACCACTTTAAAAGAAGGGGTGGCTTGAGACTTTGTTGCACAAGATATCAACATATCTGCAAGCCATAAAAAGCTCTTTGCTTTAATATTTCACTGGGTATAAACATCATACATGTAGAGCATCTTACTTTCAGTAAGCTTTAACACTTAAAGGGGAAAGGATGTAGGTGGGAACTTTCCCCAGACCCAAAGGTCTCAGGGGAGACTTTTGGGTCTGGGGAAAACACGGTCACCCCAGTTTAAAAATAAAATAAAACAGTATTTTCTCATGGTACACTAATACAGCTCAAACAATGTGCAACAGCGCCTGTGTCAAAGCAAAAGCCTTTTTTGGGGTGTGGTCACAAGTCTAACTTATTAAATAAACAAGCTGCATTATAATTAAATCTCCAAAAGCTTGGGTGTGATTTCTGTTGGGATCTGTTTAAACCACTAAAATAAAAGATACAGCTGAACATGCAGTCCTCATAGAGAACAGGGACTTGTGGGAAATTAATTGACATTAGAAATGAAGAGAAATTTTGCAGAAAAAGAAAAAGGGACAGAATAATTAGCCCCCAAATAAAAATGTATTTTTTAAAGTATTTTTGAAATGCTGATAAACTGCAAAGAATCTTTAACGCCGCTTTTCCAAACATCCTAGTTTTATTGTGTAGCTTATTTTACTTTGCACACAGAAACAAAATAATTTCACAAAAAACAAAAACCCGCAGGGTCGAA
>JASGAU010363349.1:13680-24786 GCA_030220045.1 Australoheros facetus
CTCCCACACACACACACACACACTCGGATCCTAATAGCCAGCTGTGTATCATTTTTGCTGGATAAAATGCTTGCAGTCATTTGTTGTAGTTTTCACCAAGTCTCGCAGATGTCTCCTGAGCGATCCCAGCCCATTCTTCTTTGAAGAATCTCTCACTCAGAGGTAGTTCTTCACCAGGAGTGATGTATGTTTTGGGTCGTTGTTGTGTTGGAAGACAAAATGACAACTTGGACCCAGTTTTCCAAGGTTTTCTTTCAAAATCTTCACCTATCCTTCTTTCTTCATGATTCCTTCAACCTTGATGAAAATCTCAGTTCCAGATGCACTGCAGCATGCCCGCAGTATAATACTCCCACCACCGTGTTTCACTGTGGGGACGGTGTTTTTGGGTTGTTCGCCTATCCCATCTTTATCAAATATAAGCAGCGTCTCTATGACCAAGGCTGCGGTCAGTCTGGCTTCAAGGTGTCTCTTCTGCAGAAGTGGAGTTTTACCTGGTCTTCCACCTCTCAGTCCATTCCTGCGCAGGGCTCTAGTGATTGTCTTTTTTGAATCTACAATTCCCAATTTGCCTAAGTCATTCACTAGTGTCATAGCAGATGTTCTGGGGTCTTCAGACACATCTCTCACAAGTTTGCTTTACAGAGTCTTTGAATTCTTTCATTTCCTACCTCTGCCAGGCTTGTTCTGTACCCTGTGGCTCTCTTTGAATTTCTTGACACTTGGAAATGCTGTGATAACTTTGTATATGCAGCTCCTGCTTTGCAAACATCAATAATTCTTTTTTTCAAGTCTAAACTGATTTCTTTTCTTTTTGGCATGATGCTTTCTCGAGTGATAGCTCATACCCTTGCTGAAGTTTTTATACTGGGTGTAAATTTTTTAACTTGATTTTACAAGGTTTGAGCATTACAAACTCAAAGCATATAAAAAAGGTCAGTTTTTCAGGAGGCTTACAATACTGACATAATACTGTTATTGTGTGAAAATTAAAAAAAATATTGTTTCTAAAGAAAACTAGTATGTTTAAAATTTTTTGTTAAAAATCCCTTGCTTTGTTAAAAAAAATAACTTGGGAAACGTGTACGTTTTTATATTTTATTTTGCTGTTTTTCTAAGTGCAATTCTCCACAGTCACCAGCTGGTGGAAGCAATGGGCCGTCTCATGTTTACCATCAACGTCCAAAAGCGGAAAGACAGGTTTTGCTAGCTTGTGTGTGTGTACATAAACTAAAATGTGATATTTTATATTGTCGTGCCAGTTTGAAAGCCATCCAGATATGGCTGAATTGTGTGAACGGGGACGTCGAAAGTCGGAGTGGGACTAATGGTGAGTTCTGTAACCTTGTTTCACGTCACTTTACCGGACTAGCACTGACGTTAGCTAGTGTGGCCCGACAATAACAAACCGTTTGACGTATGTATAGTTTGGTGTTTTAAAAGGTTTATTAAAAAGTGAAAGAGATGTAGAAAGCCTTTGGATGGAAATGGGGATATGGCGCTGAGATATGAGAGCATTTAAGGAGGTAAAGGAGACGAATATCGTAGGAAACTACATGTATAATAACTACATGTCAGCACTGATTTCAGATGGAGAAGGACTTGTTTTTACCGTCCTAGCATACTACCCTAAAAATTCTGCCTTTTCCTTTCTCCTTATGCATCCTTAGCCTCCCCCAGCTTGCCTTACAGCGCTAGAAGAGCCCTGAGTAAGATGCTGCTGAAGATGCCCCAGAAGCTGCTGAAGACTGCCCACTACATAGAGTTGGGCAGTTATCAGCACTGGCCGGTGCTCATACCCCAGAGGATACGACTGTACACCTACGAACAAATCCCCCTGTTCCTTAAAGAAAACCCCTACATCACAGATGGTTACAGGGCTCATCTGCCCTCCAAACTCTGCCTGAAGAGGTGCTGGAAATACAATATCAAATTTATGTATTTCACCTCTGGCCTGTACTGCTATTTATACCCTTTGAGTTGCCCAGCTTTACAGGATCTGGCTGTAAAAAAGAAAAATATGTGCTTTCTGTTGGCATAGAAGTAGATGGTATTCAAACTGTGCTGCTTAAAGAAAAAGAAAAAATCCACAAAGTTTGTTCCTATTTTCTCTTTTACCAAACAGTGTCTGAGTGTATCATTTAGTGGACAGGTAGCAAACATTAATGGTGTCACCCTTGGCTGAAATGTAATGGTTGTGGATATAAATAAATAGCACTACAGGCCAGAAGGTAAAAAAAACCAAACAAATTATGTGAATAAATTAATACATTTTCACATAAATCATGCACATGCAAATATCCCATGCCTTACAGTATCCGTCCTTGTTTCTTTTGCAGTATTTTTATTCTGTCCAATGAGACGGTGAATATCTGGAGCCACCTTTTGGGTTTCCTGCTGTTCTTCTCTCTGGGTGTCAACGACCTCTTGTCAGTCCTGCCGGCCTCGGGAGCGAACAGAGAGGACTACGTCATCTATGCTATAGGACTCTTCTGCTTTCAGGTACAGTATATTCAGCTGTATGTGTGTGTGTGCGAGCTGAAAAGCTGATTCTTGCACTACCTTTTATCTTTATAATTCTTTTATTATTGCAAGACATCTGTGAGCTGCACCTCAGAGACATTTGTCATGCTGAAAATAAACACTAAAGAAAGGCTGGGTGGACACAGGGAGAGTCTTTGGTTGTTGTTTAAACAATAAAATGAGTGCTGTGTAAACTAGTAGTCTGCTACTAGTTTGACTACATTCATGTTTTCATAGAAATTCAAGTAGTTCGTTTTTGGTTTTTTTTGTCATTGTTTGTTTAGCTATCGACCAAAACTGCACTTTTGAGTTTCTCTTTTTTTCATCTGACCCCTTTAGGGGTCGCCACAGCTTATCATTCGCCTCCATCTCACCCTGTCCCAATCGTCGTCCTCTGTTCCACCAACCCTCTGCATGTCCTCCTTCACTACATCCGCAAACTTTCTCTGTGGTCTTCTTCTTTTCCTCCTACCTGACAGCTCTATATTCAGCAGCATTTGTCTATTATATCCACTATCCCTCCTCTGCATATGTTTAAACCATCTCAGCCTCGCCTCTCTAAGTTTGTCTCCAAAGCAGTCACCTGAGCTTTTCCTCTGATAAATTCATATCTTGTCCATTCTGGTCAAATTCAGGTGAAAGTCTTCTTCAGCTCTGACACCTCCAGCTCTGCCTCCTTTATTTTTGTCAGTGCCACCGTCTCCAAACCATACATCCTAGCAGGTCTCACTACCGTCTTGTAAACCTTCCCTTTCACTTGTGCTGCTATCCTTCTGTCACAAATCACCTCAACACTTGTCTCAAGCTGTGAAACGAAATTCTGTTTTTGCATCTCAGCATTGCTTTGTTAGCAACTGAACCTTCACTGACAAGCGATCCCTTTTTTTTCTGTCATAATCCATAAATCGAGCTTGAAGCTACAATTATAGTACAGCAGAAAAGTACCTACATGTTTACAGCAGTGCTGATCGGTCCACTTGGTAGTAAACTCGGAGTATATTGATTAGCACATGCATTGAACAAAATGTCATAGGTTGTGACTGTGTAGGTAGCATTCTTTGACTGTAGATATTTGTCATTGTTGTAGCCCTGATGAGCAGTCTATAGCCTGAGTTGATTCTCTTTTTTCTTCCCTGCATTCAGTAAAAGTGAAGACTGCTCAGTGTTTATTTGCTCCAGTCTAACCAGCTCAGCTTCACTCGTCGCCTCACAAGTATGAATACAAACGATGACACCACCCACTAAAGCAAAGGTTGTGCAGGGATTTAATGCAGGACTATAAATCCAGCTTGATTCCGGTGAAGGCATGCCCGGGCAGTGCATTCATCAGGCAGCTGGACATTGCTCAGTGCAAAGCCAAAGCTCACATTTCTTGCATTTTCCCATGAACATTTTATTTTATTATATTTTTATTTTTTTTATTGTGATTTATGGCTGATTTCTCAACAAGTGGGCATTTTTGTCATAATTTTTTTTTCTGGCATGTGATGTTTCTGTTTCCAAATATTTGATCTCTTTCAGTAGTTTGAACTGCTTTTTTTGAAGTAGCTGTAGTTCACCAGGCTGCATTATGGTATCGCTTGACAAACTGATTTATAGAGGTTTTACATTTCTTGCTACAGATGCACTCGGGTCAGCTCCACCTTCCCAGGTGTGTAGATTAGAAGTACCTGTGATGTTTAGAGTTCGTGTTGGCAGATAATGGACTTTTAAATGTTAGTTGTGCATAGTTTGTGTTGTTGTAGGTTTTAGGGCACCTCATAATGGATTTTAAATCCCTTTAATATAGTAAATAACTAGTCAGTGTGATTCTTATGTAGGTGTAATGTACTTTGCTCCCTTACCTCTCAGGTAAGGTGATTTGCTTAATGGAAACAACCGTGACGCGCATAAAAATTCTTGGATATCATCTACCTGTGTGTAATGATGCTGTGTTCTTTGGTCCAGGTTTGCATGTTATGTTCAGTGGGGTATCACCTGTTCTCGTGCCACCGATCAGAGAAGACTTGCCGCCGCTGGCTGGCGTTGGACTACGCGGGCATTTCTGTTGGCATCCTGGGCTGCTATGTACCTGGGATCTTCTACGCTTTCTACTGTAATGCTGTAAGAGAAAACCTTAACAGCAGATTGTTGCCTTTTAAGTAGTATTGCTGTTTCTGTTCATATTTATGTTGTGTAGTGTATGTGATTATTTGCCCTTTTCTTTCAAGATATTAAACTGAAGATCCTCAGGCTCAGATTACTCGGTGTTTAATGTGATCTGCTGCTCTCCCTGGTTGTAGTTTTGGCGGCAGGTCTACCTGCTGACAGTGCTGTCCCTGATCCTGGCTGTCTTCAGCGCTCAGGTCCACCCTCGTTACCTCAGCAATGACTGGCGGTGGATACGGATGACGATCTTCTGCTGTGTGGCAGGAGTTGGCACGGTTCCTGCCTGCCACTGGGTCTGGCTCAATGGTGGTTTCACCTCCGATGTTGTACAGGTCAGGAAACAAGCATGTTTACTGCCATATCTGCTGTTTTGGAGCTTTATTAAAAGCTGTTTCCTGAGTGATTATATTTCTGTTCGCTGTAGATCTTGAATTTCTCCTGACTCTGTTTCAGCTGTTTCTTCCTCGAGTTATAATAATGTACCTGATTGCTGGATCTGCCTTTCTGTTCTACATCACCAAAATCCCTGAGCGATATTTCCCTGGTGAGTTTTGCTTGTCTTTTCTCAAGCGACTCTATGGTAGCATTTGTGTCTATGTGTTTTTGGCTATGCAGCGTGAAAGACTTTGATACCAGCCTTCCGTACTTATACTCTTTTCTTCATCTTTGACAGATATTTTAAAATGTTCCAATCTTATTAATTATTTTTTCAACATTTTCTATATAAAAAGGAGTTAATCTGATCTTCTCCATCAGTTGAGCTGTTTTCATCATCATTTTGGACATGAAGTTCCTGTTCCGAGGCTTCTCCCGCAGTAAATCTTGTTACTTTAAGTCTGTTAGCCCTGGTTCACATGATGCATATTACAATGCAGTGATTAGAAGTGCAAAATTACAATAAGATCAATTATCTTTGCCACACCAATGGACCGAAGAATTGTTGTTGAAGAAGCAGACTGATAAAATCATGATAGGAAATGTTTTCATGATAAACAACCACACCTGGAACCTGAAGGTTAGAGTACATGAGATACTGGTGAAATAAGCAGCTCTAAAAGGGTGGATCTTTAATCCAGAGTGACAGAGTTTTAAAGTTGTCGTTAACACTCTTGTGACCAAAGAAAGCCTATAAGGAACTAATCTGGCAGTATCAGGAATGTAAGATGACCTCTCACAGTGTGACTTCTGCTAGATTTATGTCAACAAACCAACCAGTAGAACAGGAATGCAGCGTGAAATGACACACTGATCAACGGACACTGGCACAAACTCATATGAATTGAGGAAAGTAAATGTATGTGCAAAACAAAAAGTTTTTGATTCCAGCAAAGAAGAAAATCTGGTTTGTTTCAGTGGAAACGTGTTTGTTTTATCATGATGGACCCAAGTGGGACTCATCTTGATAAAGTACGGTCTAAAAACATAATTCCTGAAGACCTACCCAAGTTTATTACAACCGCGTCACACTGTGTGGCTTGCAATAAAGTTATAAGATTGCTGAGATCTCACAGTGCACACGCCCCTTTAGATGAAGCTCATAATTCCAGTCACGTGATCTCTTAAACTCCACTGCTCTGTCTTTGAAAACGATGGTTTGATCTTCGTCTGTGGATTAAAACGCAGCTGCTGTATTTAAAAAAATCACCACTAGATGTCAGTGTATCTGAGCTTTTACTTCAGTGTTTTTCAGACAAGCTTATGCAGTTTATGTCTTAAGAGGGAAACAGTATCCTAAATTACCTGCTCTGGAAAAGACAAATTTATGTGGAAATAAAAATATTGATGATCTGACTTAAGAGGTTACTGTATCTGCGATCTCATTCTTTTGGTCACTACCTAGAGCTTCTGACCTTAGGTGAGGGTACAGTAAGGGGAGAAATTGTTAGTGGACTAGAAGTAATAAAACACACTCTGTTTTTTGAGCAGAATTTCTGTTCACCAGTGAGCAGTGTCATTAGTTTTAATGTAAAGTCACTAGAGACTTTAACAATGACCCCGGTCTATTCATGTGGCCCTCAGAGCCATAACACCATAAGTTGGCTGCAGTTACATTCACTCATTTTGTACTTTGGATTGATTTGATTGTATTTACAATGCACCTCGACACTTATGCGGAACAGTCTGACAGCCAAAGTAGTGATTGTGTGTCCTGCGTTTGTCTTCCTCACTGGCTACCTTCGCTTTCTTGCACATGTTTGAATAGCTTTCTAATGACAAATATTCATCTGTTCGGCACACGGCTTTCTACATTATAAGAATTAATACAGGCATTAGACTTACAATGTTTATTTTCTTTTCTTCTAGGCCAGCTGAA
This sequence comes from Australoheros facetus, assembly GCA_030220045.1. Taxonomy (NCBI): domain Eukaryota; kingdom Metazoa; phylum Chordata; class Actinopteri; order Cichliformes; family Cichlidae; genus Australoheros; species Australoheros facetus. The sequence continues at coordinate 20,666 of JASGAU010363349.1, forward strand.
CTACCTGGGTGCCAGCCACCAGGTGTGGCACATACTTGTGGTGGTTATGTTTTACTGGTGGCATCAGACCGCTATGTACATCATGCACTACAGACACAGCCAGTCCTGTCTGATGCAGACCAGCAGGAGCTAAGAGAAACTCATCAAGTAACTGTAATGTAAACTAAAAACACAACATTAATAACAACAACCATATTTTTGTGACCACTACCTTGTCAATCACTAATGACAAGTTACTTCTGAGTACTCGCTGTAGAAATAAGGGACTGTGATGGGTGGTTTGCGGCTTTCACTGCGTCTTTCCAGGATATTGGATAGTAGTCAGAAAACCTACCTGGGTGTACAGCCTGGGCTGCACTGTTCAACTCACCTGTGCATGCCACTTGTAGAATATCTCCCCAATTTGAAGTCCACGTTGGGGGTTAGGGCAGCTGCACAGCCTGTATAAGACATGTCTGACACCTTTCACTGTAGTTTAACTTTCGAAATGAAAATATATGAACACATCATACCAGCCATTGCATGCATTAAAGGAAAATATGTGGATTCTGAGATATTTGACAAATTAAAGCAAACGTAAAGCATGCCAATAAAATGTTGGGCCACCAGGTGTCCTCAGATCAGCTTAAATGTACCTTAAAATTGGCTCTGAACCTCTACTGGAGGGATTGCATGCTTTTGCCTTTTTGATGATGATAATGGTGGACAGCATTTTCTATTATGTTGGTTCAAAATTTCCCATAGGCATATGATTGTGTTGAGAAGGTATCCAAATTCCACAGCGCAGCAGAGCCACTGGAGGTGGAGGTTGATGCATAGACATGGGATTATGTTTGGTTTCTTAGGACTGTGAACTGATGGTAGATGTTGTTGGCCACAGCAGATCAACCCCTAAAGGACAGAAAAAGTGTGCTCCGTTAGATCACTGCATGAAACTGTGGAATATTTTGGTATTTGTAGAATAAACTTGGGTGATAAATGGGTTTTCTCATGATTGTTTACGATTGTATTTTTTTTTTTTACAGAAGTATTGGTAAAAATATCAATAGGCATTCTTTTGACTCTTACTTCTTACTCTATGTGAACAGGGATTTTTATTTTATTTTTTCTGCCTTGTTTTCTTGTCAATTCCTACAAAGTTCAGTACAGTACAACTGTATGAAATGTCTAGATAAAAAGTGAGAATGACAGAAAATCTGTGGAAACTGGAAATTACCATTTAGGTATTGTGAATTATCTCTTTGTAGTATTTGCAGTATTTTTTAAATTTTTTAAAAAAAAGTTGGTGAAAAAAACGACTTAAATTGCCCTTCAAAGTTGCCAAAGCCAGTATGTAAAATCCTCTCTGTAAAGGCTAATCACAATGCTGAACAATCAACTCCTTTGCTCATTAAGATGATAGATATATATTTTTTGTAGTCTTCAGGCTCTTAAAATAATGCTGCATAATTTGGGGTCTGATTTCAATCGTTCTGCTCCAGCTTACTTAGATTTCACCTCACTCAACACAGTTCTGCTGATTAGAAAGATACTAACTTACCTGAGGTTTCTAAAGGGGCTGCCTATTTATTGCAATGATCTGATCAAATTACAGCAGAGATCTGTCTGGCACTGTGATTTCGATTAATCAGACTTGTGCCAGGGCAGGGTGCGTTGTCCTGCTGGGGGAGGCTGCCACACCTCCATCATGGTGGAGGTGTGGCTTGGGCTGCAGCAGTGTTTATGTGGACAAAACAGCACATTATAAGAAGCTCCTAAATGCTATTTATGTTTAGCTGTCAGTAGTTTTAATATGGTGGCTGATATGTGCTCAATGAGAGAAAATCAGATCTCTTTTATTGTATTTAATTTTGATGAAATGATCCTTTAACAACAGGTACTCATGACAGCGAGTTCACTTTTTGCTGTGACCAGTAGCACTTAAAAGGGCATTCATTGATGATCCGGAGGATCTATCAGCTGTAACAGATATCTGTTATCAGCTGTCAGTCCTTTTATCATAAAGCCTGCCATAAAAATGTGAGGGTAGAAAAAGGGTATTATTCTCTTCTTTGGTTTTTGTGGGTTTTTTTGTGCTTTGAGAGGGCAATTTAATGTGTTTCAGCTACCTATTTATTTGGTGCTTTGTATTATTTTTTGCATTATTCGATCAGGTTTACCTTATCTGTGTGTACTGTAATGGCACTTATTACTTCAATCTGTGGGTCCAGAATTGAGCCTAAATAGAACAAAACAATCAAACTGTTAGACTCCAAAGCCAGGACATTTCTCTTTTTCTTTTTTGGAGCACTTACTGTTACAGTCAGGATGAAATGCACTGCTTTTCAAAGTGTCTTTATTTTGTCATTTAATGCCTAATCTGCTAGGAGTGATATTTGTTTGTTTTCCTGTGTTGTGTGTGTGTTTTCATTGATAATCATTTGTATGCTACAGCAGTAGCGCTGACTAATGAAATGTGAAATATTTATTTCAGTGCGTATGTAAAAATATATTTTTAAACTATTTGAATGAATAAAGATTGCTGGGAAATAAATTCTTAATGAGTTTTTGTACCCATTTCTCTCTATTCATGGTCTCCACAGAAGAAGGAACTGATACTTCAGTTGTTTTCTGTGCAGCTGACTCTTGAAACAATAAGTGATTCTTTTGCTTGTTAATCACAGGGCCATCATAATGAACTAGCAGGTCAGAGGTCATGTGTCATCCGCACACTTTATTAGCTACACCTTTAATTCTTTGTGGCACAGATTCAACAAGGTGCTGGAAACATTCCTCAGAGATTTTGGTTCATTTTGACATGACAGCATCATGCTGCTGATTTGTCAGTTGCACATCCACTCCACAACATCCTTATTAGGTCTTCCCACCTTTCTCTTTCCATGTGGGTTCCACTCCAGGAACCCTTGTGATGTCTTCTGCTGGTTTGCATAGAGTGGGGCCGGTCCAACCCCATTTGCATTTCTTAATGCTCTGGGTGATGGTGGCCTGGTTGGTTCTCTCCCGTAAGTCAGCATTGAAGATCTTTTCAGATGCCAAGAATATGTCACAGACATCTGTTGGTAAATATACCAAACTCAGTAATAATAATAATTTTATTGTTGAAACAACAACTGACCTCAATTCAACCACATCAGCCACATTTTAATTTTGAAAGCCTGGCATGTAGAAGCTGTAGCAATGCAGACTGCTTCTTTTTTTCTTTTTTTGGGGGGGGAGGGGGGGGGTGACATGTGCTGGCAATCATTGACATGTGCTGGCAGACAAACTGCTTATTCTCACTTTCTTTACAGTTAACCCTTGTGTTCTGTTCATATTGCTGTTACTCAGCTATTTTTTGTGGGTCTGGTGGACCCGTTGCATTTTGTGGTCTTTAATGCCTCACAATCAAACACTTTTACGTAAAATACTCAACAGATGTTTACTTAATCCCATTTACAAGCAGTATAAACAGTATATAGTTAATATTTGCCCTTTACCTTTGTTAGATCACATTTATAATTTACTATTTAAAACGTAATTAAATGTTTAAACGTAAATAATTTAAAATTAAGATGAGTGGAAACAAATTTACAAGTGAAGCAAGCTTTTTTCAAAATTACTGACTTTTATTTCTTTGAACAATACAAGCTGAACACATGAACACAGAGTAAACATATCAGGTAAGACAACACATCAGCCCCACTGAACAGATAGCCTTTAGCCACTAGCCTATACAACACACGAGGGGCAGATTCTTACTGTATGTGTGTTGCAGATATACTTTTGCAATTGATGCACATATATTGTGTCTTTCTGTCCATCTTGGGTCTGCAGACTTCGCACCGTTTCTTCTTGTTGCTGGTGTTCACAACCTAGAATATGATACAGTATATATGCAAACTTGGAAGACTTGACAGGCCTGTTCTTTGAAGTCAGCAGTTGGGGTGGGAGCTCTGGCTTGTTTTTCCGTATTGTTCCCACCATGGTCAACTTCCTCTTTAGGAGCTCCTGTCCCAGCTTGTGCGAGGTAAAAAAATTGTCGCATGTGATGTTGTGTCCACTGAGTCCCTGAGACATGTCCAGGACAACTCTCATTCCTTGGTTTTTCTCGGGAGCTCCTCCATCAGGTTTCCCTGTGTACA
>JASGAU010363351.1:3384-14383 GCA_030220045.1 Australoheros facetus
ATTAACACACAAAGACCCAACTCCCTTGATTCATGCAGAACCAGCTTCTCTTTAAATTAAAACAGTTCATGCCAGAGTACATAAGTGTAAAACAGCCAATACTAAGGGGTGTGTGTGTGTGAGAGAGAGTGTGAGTGTGAGTGTGAGTGTGAGTGAGAGTGAGAGTGAGAGTGAGAGATGTCAGAAGGCACCAAGCAAGGACACTTTCATGGAGGGCAAGTCTAAACAACACCATGTATTTACTTTACTGGCAGACATATTTTGGTTCTGGGATACTGAGTGCTGAAGGGCCCAATCGCAAAAAGAAGTCACTTTAAAGAAAAAAAAAAAAGTTATACTTTCTTACTGTCAAACATCCATTTCAAACTTCTGTTTATTGCATTTTTACTGGCAGCGCTTCTGTTCAAAAGTTTAGCACTTCCCTCATTTGTGATCTCCTTTCTTTGCTGTTTAGGGGGATTTGACCATCAATGTCCATCTGATATGCTTTTTTTAAAAGTTAAAGCAGAGAAATTAAATCTCAATATCTGTTGTGAGCATGCTCTAGAAATGAGCAAGCACACTGTTTTTAGTATGGCAACATGAAATTAATCTGCCCGTGCAAAGAGTTTACCAGCATTTCATAATCGATAAATCCATAATTGTAGCCTTAAAGTTCTAAGAAGGTTACAGTATAAAATGCATTAAGATTGTGGAACATGTATTGTGAATCTTTTTGTATATATATGCAGTCTATGTTGTGTTGAGATGTTGGTTAATAAAACAATCACAAGCAGTCTATTTTTTTCCTGAGTTTAATCACCGAGTCCTTTTATAAATTTGCTTGCAGACTTGATCCCCACATGTGAGCTCCTGGAAAAAGAAAACCCATTAAAAAAAAAAAATTGATCCACAATCACAAAAAGAGAATAGAAATTACTTCAATGAATAGCATCAACTTTCAGAGGGATCAGCATTTTCTTTCATATAGTTACAGTCTTACATGTGTACAAACTAGCGCCGTGAATTTGATAACTAACAGGGACACCAGACGAAAGTTCAGAATCATACCAGATGAAGCTCATCTCCCTCGAGCCAGTGACTCCAGCCCCGGTTCTTCTTGTCTCCTTTTTGAACACACACCAGCTTGTCATTTTGCCAGCTGACCACGGACTGTTAGAGTAACATGATGAAACAGAACATGACAAATTACACATTTTCCACAATACTAAACATAAATAGGGTTTATTTTCATCATACTAGAGTTTAGGATTTTTTTATTTTTATTTTTTTAGACCTGGCACATGCGGTTGTCCATTCCTTTTGTCACCTCCTCGAACTCTTCTCCAGTCTTGAATGAACACTCGTAGTTTTTGAAAGTGCTGAGTGTCTGAATTGAGAAGCAGTCTCCGTCTTGCTTAATCACTTTCTGAGGCTTCAACACAGAAGCAATCTTGCGTGTTGCAAAATCAACACCTGCATGTCAAAATGAGTGTGATAAGTGACATTTTCAACATAGTGAAAATACTTTAAGTAGAATATTAACCTTAATCTGCTACCACATCCATCATGGTTTGTAGTGGGGGAGAAACACTCTCCAGGCCACTTATAAAAAAAAAATGTAGGCAACTCCTACATAAATGTTTTTCCACTACATTTTATGTAAGTTCTGTTAAGAAAAAAAACAAACCCATGCAAGTTCAAGACTTAGTCAACTAAGTGAAACTTACCAAGTGCAAGCAAGTAGCCCTCAAAGTTGACATTGCTGACCATGTCCCATGTCCCACTGAGGTCGGCAGGCATTCTGGATGTTAGGTGGACTCTCTTGAAGACTCAACAGCAGATTATGAAGAGTGGAAGGATCTGAAGTTGTTGGGTGGGCTCTTTTATTGTATCAGATGTGGGGTAAAGGTGATGCGTTGCTTGTGCTCTAGTTAATTTGGGCACATAAGCAGAAGGGTGGAGCAAGACTTTTGAAATAATATGAGGAAACTACCCTGTTCCAGATAGATTACGCCTTACACGATGTGAGGCTTTTTATAAATATACTCTTTTTTTTTTTTTTTTGCCGTACTATGATGTGGCCTCTGTACTTAGAGACGACTTGCGCACATATGCTGAAAATAGCGTGAAAGACTGAGGTAATTAGATCTGTAAGTACGCACACCTGGCGTGAATGTTTCCCGTTGAATCGCAGTCTTCCTCAGACTCAGAGTAGCCTCAGATGAGCCTCACATCCAGCCCTCTAACAGCCCAGCTTCTACCATAAACGATCGATGCAAATGTCATGAGTAGAAACCCGCTGATCAATGCAAATGGTACATCATTTCAACTCCTGTAACAAATGAATTTCCCAAATATGGGATAAAATATTTCTTCGTTCCAGTGCTGCAGTCATGCACCGATGTAATGCAATAGATAAATTCAGTACTAGCAGGCCTATTTAAGTTTTTGGGATGGTGTTATGTGCTGGAGGTGAAAGTATACGAGCGGGGTGACAGAAAAAGCAGTGTCACCAGAGCGCCCTGTGCGCAGGACAATCGCGGTCACTGCAGCGATTAAACCCTGAAAAACTAAATAAAAATTGGCATTGTACTTGGTGATCTATTCAAATATTAAGGCACATTATTAACAGGCCGTTCTGTTTTAATTTAATCTATTTTTTTTTTCTTATTTCATCCATCCGATGATAATTCAATGTTAGATAAAGCGATGACCAAGTATCAGAAGTTCGGGCCTGTGCGCACCGGGAGTGGGCGAAAGGGTAGGTAATGGTGAAAGAGCTCTGATGAAATGCTGAACGAAATTTGATTTGACTTGACTTTTACAATTTCAGGGTGCAAGCTGGTTTCAACAGTCATGACAAATAAAATCTATAAATGAGGGTCCTGGTCTGTTAGAGCCGGTTTTGATCACAAACACGACAATCTGCCTTTAAAGCTTAAATTATTTTGGCAGAGGTTCAACGAGTAAAAAAGTGCAGCAAAGTGCAGGCTTGCATAGGGTGAAACACAATCCTTCCTCCGGTCAACAAGGGCGTTTGGCACACGTACAGCCACCAGGAGGAGCGTTCCAGTACGCGTGTGTGGATGTGCAGCATCCATGTTTCTTTACATGTTAATCTTCATGGCATATCACAGCAGCAGATGGCTACCAAAGACTCAGAGGTTAAAATTGTGAGTACTCTCATGGATAAAGATTTTAGAATTACTCGTGTTTTACTATGATAATGTTTTTTTCTGTTTATTTCCCCTTTCACAGTCAAGTACTGAATGTACTGTTCATCACAATTGTTCTGGTTCCTCAGTTCTATGTGATGGGAAGGTAACTGGGACGCAGGCGATGGCATCATGCCATACAGACCGCAGGTTACTAGTACAAGAAGGAACGTGGCGTTAACAATGGTTCTTGTTTTGGTTACAGGCCAAAATCATCAAGATACTGCAGGCAGCCCCTTCTGAACAACCTGTCAGCCTCCATTGCCCTGTCCTTCATGGCTTCGGGTAAGTTCCACCAGATCAGACAAGTTTAAAAGCAGACACTCACACAGCACTAGTCTGAGCAGGGAAAGAGTTTAACATGATCAGGATTGTTCTTTAAAGGTTTTGCAGTGACATTCACGCTGATTGACCCAGTTCCTCAGTGCTTGTGGGCCGCCTACCATGTGTTTGGTCTTCTGTCGTGTGGCCAAGGGCTGTGCACTGCTATCATGACTCTGACAGCAGGAGGATGTGTAAGAAAAAAAAAATGTTAGCAAGTTCAACCAAAGGAAGAAAACCCCCTACAGCATCACAATGATTTCTATGTATGTTCACAGGCCAAAACCACCCCTGAGCTGTACTATATGTCTGTTGTTCTAACAGTGGCCTCTGCTGTCAGTACAGGTGAAGGACAACTCTGTCTTACACACACACACACTGGAGAATTCATTCATACAATCTTCATTTTGAAGGACTAACACCTGCTTATGTCTGTTTAGGTTTTTTCATGGTCAGAGGAGGACTCTGGCTAACCAACAGGCAGCCTGTGACAGATCCAAGCAGAAACAATGAGCGATAAAACAGTTCCAGCTGTCCCACGTCGACATGCGATACTACACATGTGAAGAATTCATGAGGACTCCTTGCCATTAGCAGCTTGTAACTTTAAACCGGGAGAAGGAAAAAGGGAAAGTGACTTAATTCAGCTCACATTTTTTATGTACGCTTCAGAAAAGCAGCTGTCTATTTTTATTTGTTAACAGGCACCGATCACATTTATTTCATGTTCATGTTGTCACAGAAAACCAATAAATGTTTTATGCAGTAGATTCAGCATGTGATTAAAAAAAATAATGCAAAGGTAAATTGTATATTTATCCTGTTGGAACACTGAAGCTACAATAAACAAATTCTGGCATGAAAAAATGATCTAGCTATCAGGAGTCAAAAATTAAAATTATGTATTACTAATAAAGCCAAGATGTCCAGGAACCATTTTTATCTAAATGTTTCTAATATAAAATAAATTGCTTACATATTTTTTAAAAAAAAAATTGAAAATCCAAGAAATAAAACTTCCAATGTTTATCACAGGCTGTACCGCCAGACCCCCAAAACATCATTTTAAACTTTAGATATGCATTGAACACAAATCACTTTGTAAATTTCTCAAATATAAAATAAGAGGAAAACTATAAACGTATGGAGAGGAAATCAAATCACTTCAAAACACAATGAGGAAGAGGAAATCATATTATAGTGCTGTAGCTTACTTGTTTTGCATCATATGATAGTAATGTGTGGGTGAAATACCCCACTTCAGTACACAGGAAATAAAATAACATAATGTAGATGTACACTTGCTTTCAACCCACCCAATGTAAGGTTTGTGCCAAAGCTGCCCTAAATTAACAGTACTGTCAATTACCAAAGTAATTTTTTTTTAATGTTTCTGTAACAGTTAATCCACCAGTATGTGCAAGCTCCTTAATCAAAATATAATTACTGTTGTTATCCATGAATTTTCAAATTTAATATTTTACAAAAAAGCAGAAAAAATAGGAAAGCACTTTATTATTTTATTAAGATGCCAAATTGCAGTTATTTACTTTCCTGAACAGAAAAATTAGTGTCTGCAGTGACATTGTGTTTGTGCCTCAACATTAGAAACAAATTAGGAAAAGATTTGCTTTGCCTCTTTCACCTCTTAAACTATACCAGTCAGTTATGAATACAGTGCTTAACAAATTCCTTAGACCACCTGTTATAAAAACAAGAAAACACAGATATTTTAGAAATCTGTCAAAAATGTGTTTAAAGCTAAAAATTAGATTGTTATTTATTAGGCAAATACCCACCTGAATTCATGTTTGTTTTTTTACCCAAATTTGAGCCAGCCCACTGGACTTTGCTGATAAGTCAGAAATTAAAAATGGTCTTCAATGAAGAAACCGAAAACACGATGCAGTGTTAATATTGTTTGGACTCATTTCAGCTCACAAAAATAAGTAAAGTTTATTTATTACTTTTCACACACAGTCACAAAGAGCGGTACACAGTAAAGAACAAAACAGGAAAAGCACCTGCAGGTCACAGTTTTCTTATTAGAATAATGTAATCTGTGTATGAGAATGTTTTTGTTTTTTTTTAACTACCAAAGCGCACAGATTTTACATCACTTGAAGAATATTTGTTAGAAATGTATCTACTTTTCAGTCTTTAACAGCCCAACTCTTAAGTGATTGCATTTTAAGTAAGTCACTGCCACTCAGCAGCAGAAAATACACCACCAAGAAATGCAGATTAGACAGTAAACTGGATATTTTTAAATTCACCTGAGATCTGTCATGATTCACACACACAAAAATCTTAATCTGTGTTGTAATTGTCTTCCAGCACACAACATTCATCTGTGCTATGCAGTTTGCAAAGGAAACTTGTCTCTAGATTTCCACTCACCTCACGCTTAGACTTAAATGATCAAAAATCTTTATATGCATTTCTCACCCACACATAAAAAAAAATATTTAAATGAGGTTTAAACTTTTAAGAAACATTTCTTTAATGACAAATTACACATCCTCAGCATCCATTCCAAATAATTCTGAAAACTTTTAATGTCAATCCAAAACTTGGTTTATAGTTTTGTGTTAAATCCAAACCATAGCCTACACCGTGGCCAGATGTGCACCCTCACAGAAAAGTAACTACACGACCTCAACAGGATCTGTTCAGTAATAATATTCTCTGTAAACGCAGTTTATTGTTTAGCACCAGTGTAATACCTCTATTAAAAAATGTAATAGGCTATAACTTTATATAATTTGCTTATTTTGCTGATGCTGTTTTTCTTGTTTTCATAGCTCTAACATTACCTGAATAGACTCGGTCATTTCTGAAGTCTTATCTACTTCCTGCATTGCAGTAAAACTAACTATTGCTCAAGATTTAACAGCTCCAAGTCCAACATGAACAGCTCAGTTTCAATCGTGATGGCAGCACAATGCAGGCAGGCCAGCATACAAGTATAGATGTAAACCACCTCCACCCACTACAGTGTGGGCACAATGGGGATTTATCACAGTGCAATAAACTAGGCTCAACTTTGAAGACAGGGGTAACATTACATTATAAAACAGTAACACCCTGGATTGGTGAATTCATGTTCTGAAAAACTTCAGCTCCATAAGTGAAGCCTTAGTAGTTGGCTGAAAAGCAGTTCTCTAAATATAAGAAACCACAAACTTCTCAGTTTCTCCACAAGCACATGAACACCAACAAGGGGCTATTTTAAACCGTTTCCTACTGATTTCCTATTTTCATCAAATCATTTGGTCTTTGCAAGTACTGTTACGATCTCAAATGGAGAGGTGGTGAGAAATAAAGTAGAAACCCAAAAGAATTTAGCAGTTATGTTCAGTACACGTGATTTGTAGTTAAACTATTCCATATGGTCCTTTATGTGCTGGTTCATACTTTTTTTCCCCCCACCAACCAGCAGTCTAATTAAAGCAGCTCCAAAGACATTTGTCTGATTGCAAGGTAGGGATTATATTCTTATCCTAAAAGTGCATCATAGTCTATGTACCAAACAAGGTTACCATTAGAAGGCTTCACCCCAGTGACAGGCCATTTGTCTGGGTTGTCCTTCACTCGGCTCAGTTGGGTGATCAGCTCGTGCTTGCTTTTGCCCATCACCAAAAGGGCAACCTTGCGGGCTTGATTAATGGCTTTAAGAGTGAGGCTCATACGCTGATGTGGCTTGGCAGGGCTCTCAGTGAGGGCCACCAGACTATCACCAAGTTCATCCACTTTGCCACCAGGGAACAAAGAGGCTGTGTGGCCATCATAGCCAACACCCAGCAATACAAAGTGGAAGCTGGAGCTGTTAACCAATTTAGTGAGCTCCTTCTCATACATTAGCACTCCTGCATCTTCCTCCACACACAGACGCTGGTTGAGATGAACTGGCATGGGGTGGATGTTGTAATAGGGGATTCTCACATTCTGCAGTAGATGGTCATGCAAGCTGCGGAAATTAGACTCCAGTTCTGTGTGCAGGACGCAACGCTCATCCACCATCCAGATGTGCGTGTCCCTCCAGGGGAAGGTGAAGTGGTGATCGGCCAACCTGTGAAACAGAGCAAGGGGAGTAGATCCACCGGAGAGGGCGAGATGGAAGACACTGCCCTCATAAATGGCGGCCTCCGCTGCTTCCTGAATATCTGTGGCCAGCTTTTCGACAAGCTGCTCAGCCCACGCAGACACCATTACAGAACTGCGAAATTTACCTTGCATCACTTGGAAACCATTTGCTGATGCGCCGCTCATCTGATCAGGACTGATTATCACCACCTTATTGTTGTAGCTAATCTCTTTCCCTTTCAGATGGATGTCCAGCAAGTCAGCATTGTCAGCACCACCAGGGTAGATGCGGGGAAAAGAGCCGATTAAACTGTTGACCAGCGGTGTCCATATGCTCCAGGACGCCAGCAGGTTTTCTGTACTAACAAAGCTATTCTTAAGTCCAAAAAAGATGTGAGAAATAAGTTCTGCATAAGCTTCCTTCTGCTCCATTGGAGTTTGCACAAAGTAGTCTGAAATAGGCAAGCCTAAAACGTTGACATCTGTGTGCTCCGTTACTTCCCTCCACTCACTGTCTATTAGAGCTGGCTTGAATAAATTCTTACTAACAAGAATCGCTGGATATTGCAGGCTGCCATGTCCAAAGTAGAAAACGATCTGTTTGGGCTTGCAGTGAATGTTATTGTGGTTTTGAACACAAAAGATGTCATTTTTAAACAGAATGCGTGCGTATCCCACCCGCTCATCTAGCATCTTCCCTGAGATCAAAAGGATTGGCACGCCTTCGTACTGAACGTCATTGATGTGAGCCAGTACAGCTGAAACACAGAAACGCAGTCACATATTAGCATCTTAACAATGAAGAGCATGTGATACAGCACATGTACAGCAAAATGATTGAAGAAAACCTTTCAATACTCACCTGAAAATGTTGGTGTGCGACTGACATGATCTTTGGTCTTATTCAGCTCCTGCTGAACCTCTGCTTTGTAAGCTTGGTACTGACCAATCACAGCTTGATCCTTTCCTAAAGGCAGTATGGAACTAAGGATCTGCAGCTTGTTTCCAAGGACTTCCTCACTGCTACTGACATTCATGGGAAGCCTCATGGTCAACAGTGTCATGACCTCAGTTAGGTGATTCTGTAGCACATCCCTGATTACACCATAACGGTCATAGAAGGCAATACGACCTTTTAAGGACAAAATAACAAAGAGAGGACATGAATTCATGATTCAATTTCAATATATTTTTCTATGCTTTATACAGCAATCAGAGAGTTGATAAACCCTTTAATCACCTTTAACATCCAGGGTCTCTTTCAGTACAATCTCCACTCGCTCAATGTGGTGCTTGTTCCAGATGGGAGCAAGAATCTTTTTGTTTTCTATTCTAAATGGAAGTATCTTTGAAACCACCTTTCAAAAAAGAAAACATAATCTGAAATCAAACATTTTAATTTCAGAGTGAAGGAGGGAAGGCATGCACTGTGTAGGATTGTCTTACCTTCTTCCCCAGGTAGTGGTCAATTCTGTACATTTCTTCTTCCTTGAGTGAGTTCCCAAGTTGAGATGCCAGTACTTGAGCACTCCTGTAGTCATGTCCAAAAGGTTTTTCAAGCACCACCCTCAGCCAAGCCCCACTTTTTGGCCTGCAACTACTATTAATTTTGTCAGCAATATCTGCATATGCAAAAGCTGGTACTGAGAGGTAGAAGAGCCTGCCTGCCTCGGTCATTCCCTCCTCTTGGAGCTGTTGCTCAATGTGCTTGGCCAGATCCTGATAGTCCTCTAGTGACTTCAGCTGGCGATACTGTGTGAGCCGCAGGAACTGGTCTTTTAGCAGAGCGCAGCGCTCCTGAGAAACATCCTTCGTGCAGGACACTGCCTTCAGGATCTCAAAGAGCACCGGTGTGGCCTTTTCAGTGGGGGACTGTCCTCCACCATAGAAGGAAAAAGTGTTTCCACTATTGACCTGGTTAATGTACAGCTGGAAGAATCCCTGCCACAGGTACTTCTTTGCCAGGTCACCTGTGCCTCCCACTATGATCACTGAAATATGGCCAGATCGCTGTGCCTCCTCTGTCTCCTTGCCATATCCTCCCTGGGTGCACAAAGTGACCAGAAGCAGGAATACAGTCACAAACATTCTCCGGGCCTAACGTTCCAATCTCCTGTATGAACACAGTAATGAAAGAAAGGCTTTTAACTCAGGACCACTGGGCAAAGTTTGCAGAATATTTTCAAAGCTAATAGTGAGAGTAATTGGTTGTGTCTATGTGCTAACCCTGCAAAAACACAAAAACACTTTTTATCCTTTTTCTCACGTTTACAGTGACATATACTCACCAGCCACTTCATTAGGTATGCCTGTTCACTTGCTCCTTAACCCAAATAGCTAATCAGCCAATCACATGGCAGTAACTCAGTGCATTTAGGCATGTAGACATGGTCAAGATGACCTACTGAAGTTCAAACCGAGCATCAGAATGGAGGAGAAAGGTGATGTAAGGGACTTTAAATGTGGTGTGTTGTTAGTGGTTTGAGTATTTCAGAAATTGCTAATCTACTGGGATTTCCCCACATAATCATCTCAGGTTTACAGAGAATGGTCAGAAAAAGAGAAAATATCCAGTGAGTGACAGTTCTCTGTAAGAAAAAGCCTAGCTGATATCAGAGGTCAGAGGAGAAGACTGGTTTGAGCTAATAGGAAGGCAGCAGTTGCTCGAATAACCACTCATTACAAATAAGAGGTAGGCAGTAGATGTACAACACTTCACACCTTGAAGCAGACCGACTACAGCAGCAGAAGACCACACCTGGTGCCACTCCAGTCAGTTAAAAAAACATGAAGCTGAGGCTATAATTCACACAAACTCACCAAAATTAGACAACAGAAGATTGGAAAAGCATCACCTGACCTGATGAGTCTTGACTACTGCTTGTGACATTTAGATGGTAGGGTCAGAATTTGGTGTAAACAACATGAAAGCATGGTTCTATTCTACCTTATTTCAACGGAGCAGTCTGCTGGTGGTGTAATGGTGTGGAAGATATTTTCTTGGCACACATGGGCCCCTTAGCACCAACTGAACACCCTTTAAACAGCACAGTCTACCTGAATCTTGCTGCTGACCATGTCCATCCCTTTGTGACCACAGTGTACCAGTCTTCTGATGGCCATTTCCAACAGGTTAATGTACCATGTCACAAAGCTCAACTCATCTCAAACTGGTTTCTGGAACATGACAATGAGTCCAATGTACTCAAATGGCCTCCATAGACAACAGATCTCAATCCAACAGAGCACCTTTGAGATGTGGTGGAATTATGGATGAATTATGGATGTCCAGCTGACAAATCTGCAGCAACTGTGTAATGCTATCATGTTAATATGGACCAAAATCTCTGAGAAATGTTATCAGCATTTTGTTGAATCTATACTCTCTCTCTCTA
>JASGAU010363352.1:8284-40353 GCA_030220045.1 Australoheros facetus
ACTTCAGGAGCTCAGGGCTTCAGAGGAGGAGTGTGTCTGTTTTTTGTCACGTACAACTTAAAGCTCACATCACCTCCCTCTCTTCCTTTTATTTTCTTTCATCTCTCTTTTTTATCATGTCTTTTCTGTCTCTCGCTTCCCCCCATAAACATGCTGTGACTTGTGAGTGGATACATTGGACATGTGTAACAGTG
This sequence comes from Australoheros facetus, assembly GCA_030220045.1. NCBI lineage: Eukaryota > Metazoa > Chordata > Actinopteri > Cichliformes > Cichlidae > Australoheros > Australoheros facetus. The sequence goes on from JASGAU010363352.1 coordinate 8,479, forward strand.
CTTTCATTGTCGGTAGCTTTTACACAGCAACAAAGCTATTCCAGGAAACACAATGTGAGGTGTAACTGAGGTTTGTTTGGTTTTGTTTAGTTGATTTGATAATTATTAAACTAAACAGATGTATGCCCAGTTTAAAAAAAAAAGTTCATGTGCATATTAGTGCAATTATGAGCAGAGTAATAAATTCCAAAAACTGTACTCTTTCTTGCCACGAAAAAAAAAACCCTAAATAGACTTTACAAGTGTTCCTCTTTGAATATATTTCTTCAAATGGCATGTTAGAAAATATCCTTTTTTTTTTTTTATTAAACTAGTGTTGGATTCTTAACAAAAAGCAGCTGCTCGTACACAGATTTTATCTTAAATATTAACCGCTGCAGCTTCACTGTAGATTCAGGAAACTCAGTGTCTTTACCGTTGCATGTTAGGAGACCCTCTTCTCTACAGTGTATTAATCAGCCTGTAGTCCTCTTTTTTAGGGTTCGGTCATTCCCACATTTACAAGATACAGCCTTGGCAAAAAAAAAAAAAAAAAATGGAAGTGGAGGACTCATGTTGCTGGAGTTTATCTGGAGTGCATTCTCCGCATACTCAGGTCCACTCCACCAGAACCCTCAGCTGCCTGCTCCAGATGTAAGATCAGCCCTGAAATCTTCCAAATGGTTGTGTAATTAATGTTAATGTGGCAAGATCAGCTTAATTGTTGACACAAGCTTCCAGTGTGATTTTGATTGCATCACTAATGCAGAAATCCCCGTGGCTTATGGGATTAATATGTCTTGGTGTTTAAAGCTCTTTTAAAGTGCAATCGAGTCAAAGAGGACAAGTGTGTAAAAAGCATGCATGTTGCTCATTTTTCTCTGCATTTGGGCCAAACGTACTTTTAAAAGTGTTTAATTGTTAAAGCATGCATTTTATAAATATATTTGAAGGGCAGGCTTCTGACAAAAGTTTTGATTTAGATATCTGGAATATTTATCATCATACGGGAATATCGGTGTGACAGGGCTGCCTCTGATGTGAGTGTGTGTGTTTGCCTCCTTTTTGGCCAATTTATTCAGACCTGATGATATCCAGCTTTCCAAAAAAAAAAAAAAAATCACAATCCTCAGATGCCCAAAACATGTTCCCCTGTTTTGCGGTCTTTCACAGTCTTCTCCTCTCATGTTGGATGTCATTTGAATTTCATGAATCCATGTAAGGGAGAGAAGAACACATTGTGCAAAGAAGCACTTCTTGTAATTCTTGCTTTGCTGTGAATGCTTATATAGCTTTCATTTAGCTGTTGAAGTTGCTTTGTTTAATCTACTTTTTATGGAAGCGTTAAGAATAAACAAGTGGATTCATGAGTTGGACCCGCAGAAAGGTCGTGTTGAGATTTATGCCGGGATGAAAATAGGGCCTCTGTAATCGTTCCCTTGACTGCATTTATTGCTTACTTTAAAAAAGTAATTTCTTTATATCAGCATCAAGCTGAAAATTGCCATGTATTAGTATTAGGCTCGGTAAGCTTCTAATTCTGTGGCATTTACAGCCGGCTGTGTTTCCATGCATTTATAACACTTTGATTCTTAAGAGCTCCTTTAATCGCTTATGCCTAGCTTGGAACATAATAAACAACTCGCCGTAGCGAAAGTGCCACATGGGGGAGATTTCTAGCAAGAAAGTAAAACGCTTCTGTCATTTGCAGTTTTGTTGCTGTGTTTTTCATGCACTGTAAGTACCGTAATCTACTCTCTGAGCTTATCTGCTGCAGCTAAAAACAGTGACAGGCAGAATAGATGCAAGGCAGCGTGAAAATGAAAAATTATCGTCACTACAAAGGCGTCACAATAGAGACCAATGCAGAAGCATAAAGCGACCGTGTGCCTCTGCCTTTTCCTGTTGATTGAGATCGCAGGATGTGTCAGAGCATTCTAAACACCCTCACCTGGCCACCGTCTGCGTTCCCTATCTGATGCTCTGGTCCCATGGTTGCATCAGCTGCTATCAGTACACACTCTGGCAGGTCGTCCGCCTTCATATTGTCTGACTAAACAGGTTGCACAGTTAAATTCATGGCTTATGTTGAATACAGTATGTTACACAATAGAGCAAGATTCTTCCCTTGCAACTCTTCGAATGGGAATCATCTTGGGTTGTGAGGTAGGTAGAATTCCACAGATAATGTCATCACAGATGTGCGATCTTGAGCCTACTTAAAATATCTTTTTTTTGGAGGAAAACGCATTTGACAAGTTTCAATCTATTTTTCTATCAGCATCAAACAGCCATGTCTTCTCTTGGTCTGAAACATATTGATGGATGCGTACTCTGTGGTCTGCCTCGGAGAGTGAGCAGCTTTGATAATGTCAGTCGGCTACCAGGTGCAGACGGCTAACGTGACAGAGCCTTCGTGTGAAATTGACTGAGGCGACAGAAGTAAGCAAATTCCATCTGTAGATGAGTTGTCTTACGGCGAGATGAAAAGAAAATCACAAAAGTGAGAGGAAAAGTGCCAGAGCTCTCTTTTTCAGCCTTGGCCTTGTGTCTCAGCTTCAGAAAAGATGAAATAGAGCTAATAAATGGGATTGATTTGTTGTCTTCTGAGCAAAATGACTACACAGGGTGTTTTTGTGGTAACCTAGGGAAGCATCTGTCAGACTGCCTTTCCAGCAAAACAGTGGTGCTGGAAGTGATGGAATATTGTATGCACACACACTCTCTCTATCTTAAAGCACAGTTGTACATTTATATTTTAAAAACACATTCTATAGATTCTTGTTTGTTTCCACTCTATGAAGGTTTGTGGCTATGTATGGAAATCCCATAAAGTTCCTAGAAGCCACAGTGACTCTTATTTGGATAGGTTTGACTTTGTTGCGCTCACTTCATGGTAAATATCACTTTGGCAGTCCTTTCTCCGTTTATTTTAGAAAAACAAATCCCTTTTAGGGATAAGGCACCTGGTGGGGCTACTTAATGGAATGGCTTCAGACTTGCGCAAATAAACAGCTTGCATTTTTGGTGTGAGATTAGGAATGAGGCTGAGATGGAGCGAGAGCTGGAGAGAGGTGGGTGAAAACCAAACAAAGGAAGTCAAAATGTGGAGAGGACAGAAGTGGAGGAGTTGCACGTCTGCTTATGCTTCCTATAGCTCTCTGTACATGCTGTGTGGCTATAGTAATACTCATGTGAACCTTGGTAAGACTTTCCTTTTTCAACTTCAGACTGAGGTGAAGCTCTTTTTTGAATAGCTGACCAGTGAGTCAGCAGTAGTTATTCAGAGGGCTGGAAAATATCTGAGTCTGTTTTTTCCCACCCCCACACACACGCGCGCGTACACAAACATGCGGTTACGTCTTTTCTTAACCTGGACAAGATAGCGAGGGAGGGAACAAAGAGAAGAGCAAATGACCAGTGAAACATAAAGCAGATTGAGGGCTACATTTGTTTTTAAATAGCTCCTAATGGCTGTTGAAATTGACAATAACATCCCCGTTTTTATTCAACGCAGAGTTTGGCAGGGTTCTCCAGTTCATAACATATATTGTTCCCACTCAGCTTATTTGATTGTCTGGAGAGTGTCAAAAAAAATTTGACTGTTGAGTCATAATTAAAGCTGGAGCTCAAGTAGAATATTTGTCCTGAGTAATTTCCTCAGCCTCAGTACTGACTGAGTTGCAACTGAAACATGGCTGTAGAAAGTGACTGCTAAATTTAGCAGCTAAGAGTTGTCCCGACTAACATTTTTAAAGCTAAACGCTTTGGTCTCACCAGAAAGGGGCGATGCAAATGTAGGTTCTTGGTTGCTCTGTTTCCATGCATACCCTTCTGACTGGGCTTTATGTATTTTTATCCAACAAGGAATTATTAAAGGGAGAATGAATTTCACCAAGTTACCAAGCCGCTGTAGTTAGAATTGTTACTAAATTTACACTGTTTAAAAGGCATGCTTGTACCATCAGCTTCCTTTTCATACCCGTCTGCAGCCCCATCTCTTTTGTGGAGCAGAGTAGGATTTAATAAAGTGAATAGTGTAACACAGTTAATGAGCTTTGATAGCTTCCTCCATTTTGGACCGTTCTGCTCTTGGCCCTTTAAAGGTCAACATTGTCAAGATATTTGCTGTTGGTCTGTAGTGTTCATATAATTTAAAATTGATTATAAGAATTCAGATTTAGATTTACTTCCCCTGAGTTGGTCCCTTTGACTGGATCTGAACATTGCCATAGGTCTGTTTTGCTGTTTTAATGTACTTTTAATTTCAACTTTATCTGACCTCTGGTTTGAGTTTGTGTTCAGACCCTGTTAGACAAAGACAGTTACAATGATTTTTTTCTTTAATAGGAAAACACTTGTATCATGTTATGCTGGCAGAAAGGTGCCATCTTATTCTCCATGATTATATTATTTCTATGTCAGTGAGTATGATCACAGTGTTATATTGAGAAGGTTTTATTGTTATTATTGTTGTTTCTTGTGGAAATTGTCCACATGTACACATATTTTTTTTCACCCTCACTGAGACAGTGTGGATTTTAGCCTTTTATCTACATGAAGTCACTAAAAATGGATCTTGAACATCTTTCCTAATTCCTGGGTGAAAATATTGACAAACTCTGGGTTCACGGTTGATGCATACATATAGCAGCTAAAAAACCAACTCCTCTGCTTCCTGTTTGCATGGGTGCATGCAAGCCCAGTGTAAGTAATGGACTTGTTATATGTTATATGTAGGATGAAAATATAATAGTGTGGATATAACAATAGACAACTGGAATATTGATGTTACCAACTGCTGTGGAGAGAGGTGGAGAAGTGTTTTCAAACTTAGCCACTATTGTGTGAACATCGCCTGAAAGGGAGAGAAAAACTGAAAACCTGTTTCTAACCAAATGTGGGTTTATTTATATAATCAAATGAAAAAGGTAGAGGCATTTTTTAAAGTAACATTTATTTACAGTCTTCCCCTCATTTTTTTTTAATACTCTGGTTTTAGCCTTGGCTCCTGCCTTGTTTTCATAAACAAAGTCTCTTTGGCCAGCTAGAAAAAACAGAGCTGCTCAGTGCACTGAAAACAGGAATGACAAACACCATTAGCTGAAAAATTTCCATCTCATTGCAACTATGTTATTGTTTACTTTACCATACACATCCTAATATGGTTACCTCCCTGTCAAAGCGGGCCAGAGCAAAGCCGAGGGGCCCTCGCAGGGAGACGCTTTCAGCTGCCACTTAGACAATAAGAAACAAATGTCACAGCTCGGCAAAATAGCCTGGCTTTCACAGTCTTACAGTACTTGGCCTTCCATGCCGCTTGGCTCAGGCTCCTGTGTGATATTTAACTACTCTCCAGTGTTAGATGCCCTCACAGTGTTCCCCCTACATCTCTTCTTCTGTGCCCCCTCTTTTCTTGTCTTCCTTTTGTCTTCCTTTATTTGTCTGTATCTCCCCATCGATCTCTGTCCCTGTCCTGGTGTTAGCTATGTGTAGGCTGACTGATGGGCCTCTGTTTGCTGTGTTAAGTTATTTATCGGGGGGGAGGGGGGTGTGGTGTGGTGTGGTGATGGGTTTGGAGTGGCCCTCCTCCCTGTGGCCGAGCAGAGGCCAGTTCAGCTGCAGGTCACGCCCTGGCCCGAAGCCGACACTGCGTTTGAACTGGAAACATCTTGGCGATGCTTAGAGGCTCTTTATGATACTTGGATGGAATCACAACCGCACAAACTCCAGAAACCCTGGGATACTGCAGAGGAAATGTAGCGTTCTGGTGGCTTTTTTTATTTTAATATTTTGAAGTTTGCTGAAATATGAGTTGTTGTAACTACCAGTCTGCTTGATCGTATTGGAGAAGTGGGAAGTAATGCTGAGAACTACTATTGATAGAAAAACACAGGTAAAATGTCATCACAATTGAAAAAAACTAGACAATACTCAAATTGGCATAGATCTGAGGAAATTCTCAATGGATAGTTGGCATTGAGGTTATTTGGTATTAGGGTCAGGTAACCTCACCACAGGTTAGTCTGACAGTAGTTGGAAATTGGGTTCTTTCAGATGCATGGTCTTTCTTTTCCCCAGTTGGTGGAGGATGATGGCAGCCTCACCTCAATCCTAAAATCCTCACGTTTATGATATTTGCCCAGTATTATCTGTGCCTCTGGATGAATGGGAGGACAGAGCATGAGGAATGTAGAAGGTCAGACTGCATGATTTACACAGTACAGAGCCATAGAATCCTTGGGAAAATACTTGGGCTCGGATCAAACAGACATCATGTGATATGTTCTTAACACTGACCTTTAAAGTCATGCTTTTTACTGCTGCTCTCTGGTAAAAGATGCACTAAATGTAAAATAATTTTAGTGTCTTTATTTCACAAACAAATAACATTTTTTAAGTCATTTGTGCAGTTGTCAAGTCTTGGGTAGAAAGTTAGGCAAATGTTTTCATTTTGAAGGATTTCTTAGATTTGCTAAAGATCTGGTGATTCATTCTTTTAAAGATGTGACCTCAAAATGCCACAATTTTAAAGCTGCGCTGCATAAACCACATCTTTTTCTACCTTAAAAAAACCCATTGTGATGCATTTTTTCACAGTTACTCTTATTGAATACATAAATGAGTCACAGCTATCTTAAAATAACATGACTCATACACACAGAGGAAGATGCAAAGAATTGATCAAATCATTACCTCCTGTTCACATTTTTACCTGGCAGCTAATGATTAATAGGCCTTTTTTTGGCATTTATTTTGAACTGTAGTTAAGACTCACATCCTGTTCATTATTTCATCAGTATTTGTTCAGGCCTAACTGTAATTTCTACTCCATTGCAGTTATATCTTCTTGATAAGCTAATGGTGCTGACCTTTTCTTTATTTTGTTTTTCATCTAAGGAAAAAAGACCATACCCCCTTTGACGTTAATGAACTTTGTGAAGAGGGTTGTTTACTGGCTTCAAGGTCAGTTTCTGAGAAAGGCACCAGGTTTTCTTGTAAACATATTTACAGCCAAAGATGTGTAAACATTGTAAATGCGTACAGGTGCAGCAGGGGCGATACTGGGATATTTTCCCTTTTTTTTCATTCTTTGTTTTTTTACCTGACCTTTCCCCTGTGACACACACACACACACACACACACACACACACACACACACACACACACACACACACGTAAAAGCTGTGTGTGTGTGCGCGTACAAGCATTTATTTCTCAAAGCACTTTAAAGTAAAATGTGCACCAAGAATAAAAATAAATAGAAATCAAAATTTACTCTTAGAAAGCGTAATGATGTGCTTACTCACAATATAAAGCTGATACAGGAGAGACGTAGAGGAGAGGCAGGCAGCATGGCAAATGCAGGGCTAGTGGGGGTATTAAAATATGAATTAATGGAATGTTGCTCGGGCACATCTCTGGGTGTAGTGTAGTGTTAAAAAATAAAATTTATGTTGCCAGCTAGTAGCCGTGAAGGTGCATTTGGACTTAGTATCCTTTAATTAGAAGTGAAATATTAGCATTTCATAGGGCTTTATGCTGGGTGAGGGGATCGGCCGGCCACCGCGCCTTCATTAGCCAGCTTCTCTGTGTAATGAGTGCCGTCATTAGCTGATGGAGTGGATTTGCCCTAGCTCTACCTTGAAAGGCACATCTTTTACATACTTGCAAGGAATAAGGCCTTTTAATGGATTTCTTAATGAATAAAATAAGATGCCACTTCTTTAAAATTTGACGAGTGCATTTCTGATAATGTACACCACTAGCTGCTGCCACTTTTTTGGTGCATTATTAGCAGAGGGGGGGAAAAGAGAAATACTCCTGGTGGCGATGCTGAGAAAGTGAGCAACAAAGGTAGTCTTTGGGCTTTGTGGTGGTGTGTTGAACTTTTTTTTTTTTGTCAAAGTTCAAAAATGTCTATAATATGTGGGTGATGAAAGTGCTAGATCAGCTGTGTCGACTTTCATTAATATGCATGTGAAATAAGGGGTGTGTGATTTCTGTCAGAGGTCTGAGGAAGTGCTCTCTGAGCTGTAGGGCTCTATGTTAACACTCATCATGTTTATAAGGGAAAATGGCAGGACAGCTATTGGATAAACCTGACTCCAAATTATATGTGCAGCTATGATGAAGCGCGTGTGCACACTCAACAACAGTCAAGACAGTCAGAGCAGAGGTGTTTTTTTGCGATATGGAAGTCTCCCTAAGCCTTTGGCTGCAGCTCCACTCTCAGAATCAGCCGTGAAGTGATTAGTATTTTATTGATGAGCTCCTGAAGTGGCAAGTGTGGGAAATTGGATCTTTGATCTCCTGGAGTTTGGGAAATATATCCTGAGTGTGTGGAGCTCTCCAGGTAAAACACAACCCCCGCCCCTCCACCCCATCTTACCAACAGCACTACGACGCACACAAACGCACACGTATACATACAGACACGTCGTTTGGGAGGGATAGGCCTCCCCTTCTCCAAAACACATATTTGTTTTGGATGTTTTCACTGAGAGTCTACACGGTGATTACAGATGTTCATTAACAAAATTGGGTATTTGTTTTAAACTTTAACCAATCACTTTGATATGCTAATTACAGTGTAATTTAATTTGAGCCCTGTAATGATGATGCTGTTATTATGGACATAAATGATGCAGTTAAGCTGAGAGTAATCTCATTTGCATACTGTACATGCCAGTAAATTAAGCCCTTTCCTGCGTTGCTTCAGCTTTAATTTTCCACTCCTTTTCACACAGCATCCCTCAGCCCCTGTGCCTAATAGCAAGCCAGCTTGTTTGATGTGGAGAGCCGCTTCCTCACAGTAAATCTAGTCACAATATGTAATACATAAAGGCTCTCATTATAACTCTAAGTGCCCTTTTAAGAAGTTGGTATTAATAAGCAGGCTGGCTTTTCATGCTTTGTAGTGATACACAAAAACAGTTTTGTGCCACACCATAATCATCTTCAGGATTCTTTAATCTGCATCTGAGAAATAAAAGCTATCATGCTTGTAATAATGATGCACCCAGGAATACTTAAAGAGGCCTTAATCAGATTGTATATGTCTTCCCCTATGTACTGATCAGACATATCTTCAAATAGGTGATTTTATTTTGATACTCCTACTTTGAAAAAAAGATGAAGGGCATTTGGATCTGTTTCTGTCTTCACATAAAAAAAACCCCCAAACAAATGGACAAATATTGTCCTGTTGTATGTTTAGCACAAATAATTTGGATTCATTTCTTTGTACAAATGTTATTTGATGTCTGTATGAAAGAGGCATATTTGTGACAGAGGGACGCGTCTGGCCTTGATAAAAGCTCTTGTGTCTTCATTAGAGAAGCAGCACCTCATGGTGTCTGATTGTCTGATGTTTGCAGTGAGAAGGTAAACATGTTTGTCATACAGAGCTGTATTTATGCTGATCAAACATGGGAGGTAGGCCATGGTGAATGTTAAGGACTTTGGCTCACCGTACGTCTGAACAGCTCTGTGAAACGTACAGCCTCACAATGCTCTGAACTTGCCCTGCTTGCAAACAAGAGTCCAGCTCCCCCCTTTTGTGTTTGGATGACGGGTTAGAAGGCTGTTTTATGGACTTCAACACTGACAATACAATTGCCCTTCACTGAGAATGCTCCTCCATTTTGTGCCATAAAGAATATTATTTTTCTGCCAGCCAATTTTCTCTGTTAGTCTCTAATTGGCTACATAAATCTCGGCCGTTGAGGGTGAGAAATGTTGCAGTGTCACACAGTGTAATCTTCACCCTTATTTACCAATTCATTAAGATTCATTGATGCAGGATCGGTGAGAGGAAATGACAACATAAATCAGGCCTCCAACATAATGACCCTAATCAGTTGGGAATTGCAGAAAATGTCATGATGAACTATGTCCTTGTATTAGTGCCACTGTACATTGTCATTGTGCTGCTTTATGAGTGGGACGCATCATCCTGACGTGGGCTGTATTTAACAAAAAAGAGTTGTTAAAACCTGATTCTATTAAATGGAAGAAATTCATGTAAGGTCTTTTGATATTTAGCCATTCGCCCTTTATCTTCAATTTAACTGCTTGATGGAACTCGCTTCCTTTTTAACCCTCTCTGGGAAGCTATAACATGCTTCTTAGGCTTAAATGACCCCTGTCATACCACGTTGAGGAAGAATTGCTCCTTCAGAAGCAGTACGGCGTAAGGCCACACCCATAATAATGACAGCCAATCACATGTCGAATAGCAAATCGATGTTGTATTGTGGCTAGTGAACTTGGTAAATTTTAAGCATCCATTGAGGAATGACAGTTTTAAGAAACCGCTGTAACAAAATAGTCACCCGATTACCATGCCATTATTTGTGTGTAAAGGTTAATGACTGTGTCTGGGAAATCAATAGCTTAACTTAATCTCTGTGAGTAACACTAACCAAGAGAGGTGGGAAACATGCACCTGCTGTGTGTTATTGTCTGCAGAGAAACATTTAACACTCGCAAGAACGATTTAAATAGCAGGCGTTTGACCGGACTCATCGTTATCGTTCATGGTACCGAGAGGAAACATAATAAATGGATCTACCACAGCTGATGACTTACTCAGTGGTAATTAGCAGCTTACTTTGTCTTTAGAGCTGTGGCTTACCACAGGTCTGTCTTTGTGATTTAACAGAACTGCAAAGCTTTTACCAAAAAAATGATTAGGCTCCATGTTGTCAGATCACAAAGGAAGTGTGCACTCAGATGAGCTGACACCTCCAACCCCCCGCCCCCAAAAGGCAGCAATGCTAATAATATTGTCCTTTCTTTGCACAGGCACACAATATTAATTAGACAAGTTCGTTAAAGCTAACCTCAGTTTTCCCAGGAAAACGTATCTGACACATTTCCTCTCCACATGTTCGCATGGGAGCAGCCCTTACATGGATTCTAGTAAAAAATGATTAAAAATATATGACACACTTTAAGTAATGTTAAAACAATAAGTGCTTTTGCAGCTCCCGTAGGAAGCTGATAGATTGGAGTTATGTTTTTCTTTGGGTTTTTGCATTTGACAGGTCTAATTGGTAAGATGAGCTTGAGGGCAGCAATGCTTGCTTTTTTTTCCCTTGCATTGAGCCTGTGGTCAGAAAAAGCAACCTCTCGTCTCCTGGTGTCTGTCCTCGCGCTGTAGTGTTAATGGGCATAAGCCACATGTGAGCGAGATTATCAAAGTCAAATGAAGGAGAGTCGCTGAGAAAATGTGTGGCGTACCACTCCTAAAAGAGGCTCCACATCCCAGAATTACTATTCCATTCATGCACAACCAGATTTAAACTCATTAGACTTCTCTATTTACTCAGTCTCCATCGGCCCTAGTTGTACTAAAAATATCATGGCCTGCCTTACTTTGGCACATTCCGTCATTGTCTGTGCACAGCAGGCCTTTACACCGAGGTGTTTCTCACATGGCTCCATGCAAAGGAGACAAACTGCTTTGTGTATTTTCTGAAATTATGGATCTGCTCAGTTTCTCTACTGGAGTCTGCCTTTTCGTACCCTTCTCATTGCTAATTTATCTGCACGTGTAGTGTGTTAATACTTGGATATTCATGTGAATCATCATGGTCACCACTGATGTGGTATAGTAATAGGTTTGCATCTAAACTTTCATGCTTGAGAATCCTATTGTAGCCATCCCGAGGTGTTATAAATATGTGTTTTGATCATATTTTATGCCTTCCTCTCATGGGGGTAACAGTTTTTTGGGGGACTAAATTATATCAGTAGGGGAAATGGAGGGAAAAAAAAACACAAGGGGATTCTGGGTAGGGAAGCCTCATTGGATGGCTTCAGCTCGGCAGATGGCAAGTTGTTGTATGCATGAAAAATTAATGGTCAAGGTGATGTGCAGCTTGAGAGTCCTCACTATACATTATCTACTGTGTATAATCACTTATTTGTGGGCTATTACATTTTTGATGTAGAAGGCAGAGTACGTCATATTTTTACTATTCAAATCACATATAAATCAAGTAATCAAACCCAGGCATTGTGATTTATGAAGGATAACATCTTTTCCTGTTCAGTTCCACCTAATTCCTTCTTTGTTGTTTTTTTTTTCTCTCCATACCCTGATGTAGTGAGTGCCATCTCTGGGAGCCCTCAGACTTCCTTTGTTATTTCCACAAACCCAGTTACTGAATAATTGAATGAGGTAAATGTTTAACATGTTTTTACAAGTTCCTCGCTGTGCTGTTGTGAAGCGCCACTGTTTGTTGGGCCTGGAAGAAACACACGATTGCTTTGCTTGACAATGATGCGTTTCCATAGGAGGCCACCCCCATGGCTGCCCACCCTACCCGTCACCCCATCTTGTTCTCATTCATGGTGGCTTGCTAGCAGCTGCAACACACCAGCCTAATGCATCTTGAAATGTCAGAAGAATGACTTTTTGTTTATCTTGACTTTTGCCTCGCTGTTTATTCTAGTCAAAGCTGCGTTTGCATCGACCTTGATTCCCTAAAGCCTCGCCCCTCCTTCTCCCCTCCTAGAACCTGTTTACACTCTGCCTGCCCCGAGTGTCACCTAGGAAATTGGCTGATCATTTCACCTGGTTAATATTAAATGGCTCCTGCAAGGAGACGTGTTTGTTCATAAACACAAAACCCTGCTCCTCCTGTTTACTGTAGCCATGGCAGCAATCACTTATTAAACAAACAGCTGCTTTGTTTGCTGGTGTCAGTGGCCTGCTTATACCCTGTACAAGGTCTGGGAAGAACTTCTGTGTCTCTTGTGGTGCAGGAATCTAGGATTTGCGATGGGGGTATTATTTGCAGAAGGGTGGCTGCAGTGTGTTTTACTTCTATATTGTCGGAGTAGTCTGGAGATATGCTTTGCTTATCTGTGACTTGGTTGAAGTGGCTGACAAGATTACGCGGTTGTTTGGTCTGACTGTGAAGTCTCCTTTGGCAGAATGTCATCGCAGCCGTTAGTTCCTCTCAGAAGAGGGGCTGCAACTCGATCCACTTTCAGTCTTTGTGACTGAGGTGGTTCTGCTGTTGAGATAATATGTATGAGAGAGTGGGAGTGCAGTTTATAAAGCTTGTTGGAATTTAGCCCAATTTCTGCATGTTGTGTTGTCCAGTGGAATATTTTCAAGAGACACATACTCAGAGTAGTTTGTTATCAGTGATGAGGGCTGCGATAATGGATTATTTAACATGCAGCTTGTGTTTGTCTTTTGACTTTTCCCTCGCATCAGGAGCCAAAATACAGCAAAACACGAGCCTCTTCAGCAACCTTCAGAAGCATTCTGTTGTTGCACCTTTGGTACACACCAGTGTGTTGTCTAGTCTAGCAACCAAGCCGAACCTAAACAGCTCTAAAGTGAACTTCTCCCTATTGTCTCCTCCTTTGTATGTCTTTATCTCCCACCCAAGAAATGTTGTGCTTTTGTTGTGTGCTTGTGTAAACAAGGGCTGTGTGAGAACTTTGCGAAGCGAAGCAGGTGGCCGCTGAGGCTTTACTGTCACGAGCATTAAAGAAAAACAGAACACGGAGAAGGGTCAAAGCACAGCTGCGCAGACCGATCCTACCTTGAATCCACCACTGATTTGTTTGAGCTGTTGAATTCCAGGCAGGCATGACAGGGGGACAGGCGTTGAATTTCTAGTGTGGTGGGGAGGGGAGGGGACTGATGAGCTCTGGCCGCCGGCTGTTCTTAACCTTCAACCTGTCTGGTCAGGTGGGAGACACATGTGACTCTTGTTTGTACTGTACGCCCTATGCCATTTGAGGCAGGGAAAACAAAACAAACTGTAAACAAACAGAAACTCTGACCTTTTTTTATTATCCAGTGTTTGTTCCAAACACTTGTTTTATTTTGCAAGCAACTCCCCCCCCCAAAGACCAGGCAGGCATCTAATAATCAACAGCACAGCTAGTTCTCTTTGTACAAACTGTTGTTGCCTTGTTTTGATCTCCTGGAATTTCCATTATTTTCATTCTTTTTTTAAACTTTTTTTTCCAGCTCAGAAAAAAAACAACTGACATGCTCCATTAATAATAAGAGAGCCTTTTTTTTTTCTCCCTCACGTCTCCTTTTGTGTATTTTATTATGTTGAAATGTTTGTGTTTGGACCACGAATCCATATGTTCTTAAACCCAGTAACTACACCCCATTTAGCAGGATGCTTGACCCATAATTACAGTTGAATTTGCACGTGGTGTATAAATGGAACAAATGGAAAAACTTAGAGCTTTTTGAATCATCATCTCACACACACAAGGCTTTCCCCAGAGCAAAGTGAAAAATAAATAGATAGATAAACAAACTCAGGGCCAAGTCACGTGGCCAAGTTGCCCAGGCCTCAGCTGATGACGATGGTGTCCGTGCCTCAGTGCTTCACAGATTAACATTGTTATCAGCACAACTCTCTAATAAGGCTCTTTCCTATCTGCTTGATATTTATGATGGATAATGCCCATTTTCCATTTTCTTTTTTCCCTCCAATTTTTTCACTCATGATATTGCAGCTTTGAATTATTCCGTGCTAAAATTAATGAGAAACTAGATTTATGGGTTTCATTTGTTTGTCAATTCGAAAATTAATTGGGTGTTAATTTTAGCCATCCCCTCATCAGTGCCGGTCCCAGGCACGCGCGCATTACTTTGCATTCATTGTAGCCTTTCTCTCCTTTATTGTGGGTCACTAGTTTTGCATACATTAAAATAGCCCCGCGGCTCATTCTCTTGATTACTTTTGGAGATGCCATGCATTTGGAAATTTACGCCTTTCCGTTACAATTATGAAAATTTTGCATGGAATGACAGTGCATGTATAATAGCCCCCCCACCCCCCATTCATGTAGAAAAAATAAGACAGCTCTTTTTTCCAGCAAGTGGAAAAATGTCTTTTATTTGAAAAATAAGTGGGGGTGAATAACGTCAGCACATGGTTTATTTCAAATGGCATTTAATTTCGCCTGAGAATGTGTGTTTCTAATTGGTGTCTCAGACGGGGAGTTGGTGCGAGCAGGGGCCTGTAGATGGAGTTGTGGCTGGCTGCATCCCATCCCAAAGTATTCCTCTTGCTCACTCCTTGTTTAGAAAATCCCATTATGGAGGGAGGCTGTGCCAGACTGGAAGGGTGAGCCGGGTCAACATCTGTCTGGAGGGAGAGGGGGGCCGGCTCAAGCCCCAACTCAGAGAGCAGGCCCTGTAGGCCAGGCCCAAGCTACTCAGACAGGCCCCTGAGTGTGGGGGCGTCATGACACACAACTGAACCGGCACAGGCCACAGTGTCAGATGACTCATTCAGTCATGCTTCTTGCAAGGAGGGCTTCTACAGGAGAAGAAATGTAAACTGTAGTGCACTTTGGAGTTTGATTTCTATTCTGGTACAGTTTTAGCTCCCCTTAGCCTAAAACTGCTGCTCGTGGTGATCGTGAGCTATGAGCCTGTCTCTAAAAACAAGTTCTCCTCATAGTGCTGTTTATAATTTTTTTTTTTTAAATAATCCCATGTCTAGATTATTATTTCACCTCTGCTCTGTAAATATTCTTTTGTGACCGGTTGTCAACCTCAATTTCCTATCTGTCAGCCTGAGTGTGTGTCCCCATGGGTGTGTGTCTGCATCTTGTTTAGATGGGATCTCTGGAGACACTGTGCATATCTACCTGAGCACGTGTAAACTCAGACTGGCCTTCCTATTACATGCCTTAAATGCAGCACCATAAATCTGCATTTAGTTCCACTTTCACATTCTTTCATGATGAGGCCCAGTGTTTTAAAGGCATTTATTCTGCTTCATGTAAATAATTAATCAGCCAAGTTAATTTGCTTCTGCCTGACTTGGTCAGCTTCATTAACTGCCCTGGAATTGGGAGAATAGATGCGTTGCAGCAATGAGGCCTGTGACCAGCACACAATAGCTGTAAATCATTCCACTGATTTGAGGAATTTAGGCACAGATATGCACCAGTGTCACTGGCACTTATCCCCAGAGAGACAGAGGGGGTGTGCTGGGATAGATGGCATGTCTGTCTGGCTTTTGTGTATCCAAAAACAAAACTGAGGACATATCTTGTAAGCAAATAGCTGCGTATTCACTGATTACTGCTGCCATATTTTTATATAAAGTGTGCAGTGGTGCTTAAAACTACTGCCAGTATTTGTATTTTACCCTTTTCAGTTAGATTAAGTTATGAAAGTCAACATTTTTTTCCAACACAAAGGGATTTATTTATATTCAGACCTGTGTTTTGTGTTAATTGAGCACCCCTCAAGGATTTGACTGTTTTCGCTCAGCCTCAGATTGGATGTTTCTCATGGAGATCCTTTGGCAGGCCTCACACAGTTGCTCTGTTTCCCATTAAAAAGCCATTCTGCCGTGGTTCTTCAGGGAGCCATGCAAGTAAATATATCCATTTCCATAGAAAGTGTTTTGTTTTGGAGGTCCAGTGTTTTCTTGGGCTCCTCTGCTCTCACTCAACTCAGGTTGGGTTCCTCTCCAATGTGTGCTGGACACCAACCCCTCCACCTTAACCCCCCCTGCATAGACCCTATAATGGAGAATACAAACAAAACCTGAGTCCCACTCACTTTTCTCTGGCCCAATATGGGCTTGTCATCTGTAAAGGATCTGCACCGGAAAAGACAAAACAAAGGAGCCGTTCATTACTGCGTTTAGAAGCAGTCTGTGAATGCGTGTATGTGTGTTTGCCTCATTGCGTATGCTACAAGCAAACAAACAAGACACAGGGAAGCACAAACCAACAGGGAAGCCTGCAACAAAAGTGAAATTGTGTGGGAAGACTATGACAGATGTTTATAGTTTGGCCCACAGTTGAAATGCGACCTCATTGCAGTGTGTTTTAACAGCTGTTTCTCTCCGTCTCTGTCCCTGTTTTCTCTTTTTCTGCGCCTTCTCTCAGGTTTTTAAGCCATGATGCAAGAATCTGGGACGGAGGCGACGACCAATGGCCCAGCCAATGAGAATGGAGGAGCGAGTGTGGAGGGAGTACCCAGAGAGGGACGGCCAAAAAGTGCCACGCCATCAGCGGAAGTGACTGCAGCGGACCTCTTGCATCTCCAGCAGCACCAGGTAGACCATTCACACCTGTCTTCACTTTATTAAGCCATGTCAACAGCAGGCCCAATCCGCCTCTTAAAGTGCCTCTTAATATTTAATTCCTCCTCAAAGTACATCTAGTTCATAAACACATTATTATTATTATTTATGTATATTGAGGCCCCTTTTGAATATTTAAAGGAGGGGAAGTGCTCTTCCTGTGTGATTGTTTGGTTGTGAATGTGTTTACTGTAGCATGCAGCATCTGCATTTCGATCAAATATTTATTATGATGTTCTGACATATTTTAAGTATGTAGGTGCCACAGGATTTTGTAGACAGTTAAGGAACCATGACGTCCAATTGGATGACAGCGTTTTCCTGCGGCTCATTGTAAACACACCTCACACTCAAAACTAATGCCACACTCTGCTGTACTAACCAATGAGGTGAGGAGACAGACGCCGGCGTTATCGTCAGTGAAGCCGAAACATTTTCACCATCTCAGACTTGAGGCAAACAGACAAGCTCTTTCTGTTGGTGTCAGCGTTATGTGTGGCACACGACACTGTGTTTAAGGAAACAACACTGAAAAGATCAGTGTGTCTTCTGCTATCTTGGTCTTTGCGACAGCACAACTAGGGTTGTTGTCAGGAGCTGTTTGGTGATGATGCATGGGCTCTGTGCCGTTGTCTGTTGTCACAGCGCATCCATCAGCATTTGTACAGAGAGCCAAACAAAACTGTAGCATGGAACAAGGGGGGATATGGCATTATAAGACATAGAGCTGAGCGCTAACTTATTAGTAGTATTATCATTTATCATCTTTCAACAGTATTCTGATGATATGATATCTGGACACTGATGAGCAGTTCTGTTTTCAGAAATGATGAGAACCAGCAAATTCATTAATGTCTTACTTTGACAATAGGATTAAATAGCTTTGCATTTTGAAAAGTAATTACTTGGCATTGTGTGGGTGATATTATATGCAGGTAAATACATTTATAATAGTAGCAGTACACATAAGTACACATAAGTTTTATTTCAGAAATGTAGCTCAGATTTCACTTTAGCAATAACATGACCAGGGTCTGTGCCAGGAACTTTGTTAGGCCACATGCACTTGTAGCACTATCCCCCCACTGTAATGCTAATTGGTAATTGTGTGGTAGCACAGGCAGAACAGCAGGGCTACCAGTCTGCAGCTCTGCACACGGGAGGAGAGACACTGGGCAGTTAATTTCACAATACCAACATGAAGAGAAAGTAATGTGTACTGATATACCAGCAGGAGGGGTTTAGTCAATATAAGTGGGCATAAGTGAATGCTATGAGCTGGACAGGTAAAATTGTATTTCTTTAATACATTTTTTAACTTATTTATAGTTTATTTATGTGTAAAAATGGTTAAGAGGACCAGTAAACCCTAAAAGATGAATTAATGAATTGAACCGTAGAAGCTTTTGTCCAAAAATAAAAACATCTTTTATGCTTTGGACTAGCAGGGGGGTCAGCTTAGTCTCAGCAGGCTGCTTGGCCAGAAACCTGGCATTATTCTGTAAGTCACTGCTTTAACATTGTCATATCTTTGAATTGTTTCTATCAGTGTTTTTTCCTTTTAACTGTAGAGTATCATTGTATGTAAATATAAATAATTTGTCAAACATACACTTTAAGCAAAAGGATGCTTGTGAACAAGGTGCCTCTGTTAATTACATTTTCTGTCAGTGAGTGGTAGAAGAAGTGTTGATTGTTCAGTAAGTACAAAGGATGAGTCAGTGTGTATTCTGATTTTCAGTCTTTTTAGCCTGTGAAGCCTTTAGGCCTCTCCAGATCCTCCCCACTACCCCAGCTAGACCCCAGACCCCACCTCCCACCCATCCATTTTTCCAGCTCCGAACGAGCATGTCGTCAGTGAGAAAATCACAGCCATACTGAATTCATTACTGCAGTAGTCACACAAAACCATGGATAAAATTTCAATAACTGCAGGCCACAGTTGAGTAAACAGTTGCACTGAAACTTAATTCCTGTTGACTTTTCCTTCATTCTTTGCCAGGGGCACATTCTGATTCGCTCTGCAAAGACAACAGGGTTACAACTTTGATAAATGTGAGGCAGGGGAGAGGGAGAGAGAAAAGTGTCATGGATGTGCACTTGACACCAAGAAGGGATGAAATAAAGCCTTCCCACCAGAATAGAGCCAGTCGTCCAAGCATGCTCCCTGTTTTCAAGTCATCCAGAAAGAACTATTGCTCTCCAGCATTTGCCCTGGCATTTATAGGAAGGAAAAACCAGCAGCTCGCTCCATCCCGCTTCAGTATATTGTAGTCACATTTTCTGTTCTCTACTGTAGCAAATAACTAAATAATTCTGGGTTTATGCAGTTTGAACAAATCCAGTGGTTATTTTGTGTGGCCTGAATACAGGGAGGTGTATTAATTGTTGTGTGTAATAAATGACGCGTGGATGGGAACGAAGGACGAGATGTCTCACTCTCAGCTCCTGGCACTGGACTTTGATAGGCTACGTACCACGGCAGTGTTACTGGCAAGACAGGCAGGCGGTCTTTTTACTCTCCCATTAGACTAACCGAGGATTTTCCCTCATGCACCATGAACCATGTTAATTGTCCCCAGGGCATTACGATCTTCACTCACTTACTTGATAAATTTTTACTTTTGTGACATTTCACAGTCTTCCTTTTAAGTTTTATTTGTGGCTTGCACTAATACACCTCTAACTGACACACTGAGAGTTTTTTTTTTCCTGCATTCTTTGTTCTCCACAACATATCCAAGAAGCCATTACCCCTTTAGGTGACGCAAAAATCAATCTAAAATGTTTTCAGACTCAAAGTGCAAACGTCTGAGAGTCCCTTGAGTGAGCTGGAACAACAAACCTGGCAGTGGCATATCATTTATTCTTATTAGGGAACATAACTATGAAAGACAGTCCTCATTAATAAAGATGGGGGATGAAATAATTGTAATCTGTTTGATCATCTTGATTCTGACAGGGGAATTCATCTTGTTGACTAGTCAGATTTGGGGGAAGTGGACCATAAGCTTGAATTAAGCATGTCTATTAGTAAGTCAAATATTTTTTTTTTAAGGACAAAAAAGGTGCTGCGTTTCTTCTTTTTTTTTTCCTGAGATGCTGTTGAAATTCAGCAGATTTCTCTGCAGGAGGAACTTGGTGTCCTGTCTGATGTGTTGTAATGGTTAGACATTTGGGTGCAATTGTAAATATTTGTTGTGCATCTTGTTGCTGTGCTCGGTGTGTTTGCTGTTGCCCATGTATTATTAATAAATGTCTCTTTTATAGCATGAACAGTTTTTTTTTCTTTTCATAGCACATGTGTCTGCACCCCTGAACCTGCCTGTTTATTTGCTTTCTGTTTTTGTTTGTGTTGCAGAAGTTGTGGTTTTAACGTTATCCACATGAGGAAGTGAAGATACTGCAGGGGCGAAAATAAAACAACAGCAATAGTATGAAAAAGTTTTGCAATAACCTGTTTTGTGATTTGTGATTTAAATGATTTTGCAACAGGAAACTGTGTTGTGCAGCTGTAGTTGTCACATAAACGCACAGTGACAGTAACGTCGTTAGGGACATCGTGTTAGCTCTAGAGCTGCTGTCTTCAGGATATTCGCATTTCCTGTGATGTGTGGCCATTTTCAGCAAAGCGGTCTCACCTTTTTAAGCGTGCAAGTTACTCGTTGGCTCCGAATTTAGTTCATTGGATGCAACTGTAGAGCATTAAATATTAATATCCTGTCCTTTAGGAGAGCCATTTAAATAACCTTACTAATCTCTAAAATATCTTCCTCTCAGTGATTGTTCACCGTTTACCAAAAACAGTGATTAATAATTGCTTTTCTTTTATTGGATACGCACCTATACAAGCTTACCTCTCTGCCTCTCTGCCTGTGTGGTTGAGGTGTCTTTCGTGTTGCGTGTACATAGAGGAGAGAGTGACATCCATAACAGTGGCCACAGAAAGAGCTGAGTGGGCACACATTCTGCGCTTGCATAATGCAAATCATACAGTGTCCCTTCTGGAGGCTCGAGAAGACGGAGCTGCACATCGTAACTGTTCTCTGATGGCAAAGTGTTCAATGATAAGCCTTGCTTTCCCAGTACACTCACACAGGTACACACACAGAGTAGAAGCCCAAAGGCCAGGCCTTCAAGTGATGGACCTGCTGGTTTCGGGCATCCAGTCCATATTATGGGCTAATGGTCAGACTGAGAGAGTTAACAGCACCGGGTCAGAGAGGGGGCCAGAGAGCATTTTCTGCCTCAGATCTCTGCTAATCGTATGCACTCTGCAGCAGAGCTGAGGGCAAGAGAGAGAGCGTGCTATGCCCAGATTGAAATACATACACTGTTACCCAAGAAGAACGCGCTCTTATCACTGCGCCTTTGAATTGAATTCCTGCCAGTATCTCTGTATTTGCTCTACAGCAGAATTAGATAGATGTGTGCAGTGCAATGCTGAATATTTAACATGCGTGATAAAGGCTCCTTTGCTCTGTGTGCAATTTGACCAATAGCTTTGCTGCACTACAGTGGCTCCATGGTGTAGTGGTTCGTGCATCACACTGAAAGGATACTCAGCATCTTTAGGAGCTCTCAGGTATCTTCATGTATACTGTTCATATTCACAGGAGGCCAAGCAAAGGCTCCGGCTTATTGGAAAATCTGGCAGAGAGGATAACATCAGTGTTATGACACTGCATATTGCCCTAAATTGCTTATTGGTAAAATGATAGTGCTCGTCCAATTTGAATAATTTTATGGAATCCCTCACAGAACAGTTTAATTATGTTATCACACAACTGGCAACATCTGTCTTTATACCACAGCACATGACAGTTTTATTACAGGCTGAATTTTTTTGCTGGTTCTGGCAATTGATGTGTGATCTGATTAATAATCACACAGATGGAGGTGAAAATTGAACAGCGATGTGTTGCTATGTCAAAAAAAGGGGAAATAATTATTAAAGGAAAAAAAAAAACAGCCTCTGTCTTTGAAATATCCCGACCGTTTTCACTAACGAATTCCCTTAGTTGAATCATCTCTTTTTTTTAAACACTGTTACACACATTTATAAATCTGAAAACAAAATGTGTTTAGTCTAGGTGCAACTTCTCATATCCTTTTGTCACCCATGTTTTGTTAGTGAACTTTCAGGAGGTAAACCACCCAGCTCCTCATCTTCAGCTTATGGACGCTTTCCAAAACAGTCTATGAACTCATCCATTTTGTTGAGTCTACCTCCAGCTGCCACTCTCTGACTGACAAGAGATGAAGCGCAGGTTGCATGTGTGCCGAAACCCAGAGTTTAAAATAGTTGACTGTTGCTTGGGTCCACATCCTGTTTACACACCCTGCCTATATGGGCAGAAGGAGGGGAATCACAGGGGTTGTTTGACACTGTGGTAATCAGAATGGACACACTCAGCATACACACACAATCAGACACACTCACTCATCTCTCCCTGTAGCTCAGAGCAAAAATATGCTCTGAAGTAACTTTTTTTTTTTTTTTTTTACTCGTACATAAAATAAAACATGTTAATGAGACACGGTCAGAAGTTGATTTATGCTAAATAATTACATTTTCACTAGCATGGTTCAAGACAATGCCTGCATGGGTCAGGGCTGTAAAAGTTCTAATAGCAAAGCCAAAGAAAAATTAAGATGAAGCCAAAATCTAAAACATGACACAGGGAAGAGAACCAGTTTCTGTCATCAGTGGCATTCTCCTAGATGTCATAATTGAATGGTTATTTACAAAGATTTTCATCCATACTAAAATACCAGGAAGTCTTTTTAGACTTTTCCAAGTTTTAAAGGCAAGACATCTGGTTAATACAGGCTGTTTTCTAAACATTTGGCGGGTTTTTGTTTGCATTTGCGTGATAAATAGAGGCTTGGGAAGTTCAAAGTTAATCAGCAAACCTCTCTAAACACCAGCAGATCATTTGACTAAATAGGTTCCTTTTTATAACATATTAGCTAGAGAACATTTAAAATATCTGATAGTAACAGTGGCGTTACCGACAAGCTGCGTATAAACCTGGGTTTTGGAATAAACAGATGGCTGAATAGTATCGAGATCCTAATCGGATTTATTATATTAATCTGGCAATTTGGGTGCATCCTTACTCTTTAGTTAGTTGAAAAATTGTGGAATCTGTCAAGGAAGTGTGGATGTACAAATGCCTCCCATGTAAATGATGCAAGTGTATGCTGGTATCATTAGGAAGAGTGAAGTGGCTCTCATTGTGTGGTGCCCGGATCGTCTTTGATGGGCATGGTCTGCGTGTTTGTGCTGAAGTGGGCAGCTCTAAACTTTGAGCAGGTGTCTGAAGCAGCTGGCTGGAGGCAGACAGGGAAACACGTCTACATCGGTTCAGTATTAAATGGCTTAGCGAGAGAGAGGACTAATGCATCCTCAATGTTTTATTTAAAGTAGTGCCAGCAACAGCTTCTGAATGCTCCACATCAACATGGACACACACGCACACACATACAAAGGCAAACAGAGTAATTTAGCACTGTTTAGCTGAACAACTTGTGTGTTTAGTGTTGTAAATAAGTAACCGTTTTAACAGGGCCTCAGGAGGCTGTGTTCGGGAAAGTACACGCTCAGACATGACTAGCTTTAATGGCCATTGTCAAAACACAGTTTAAACAAAACCCTTTCTTCACCCGATTGGAATGTTTACATTTAGTTGAATAATAATCCCATTTTGAGGAGATGCCGCTCTGTAAGGATAGCCAATCTGACCTAATTTATTAGGGATAGACTTAAGGATGCACAATTCCTCATGGGAAAACATTCAAGCGCAGTGCCTATTCATTTTTAATGAGAGCACTACTTTAAAAACTTCATAGAATTAATATGTATCAGTGAAGTCTTTCCTGTGCAGAAAACTTCAGGGTAATTAATATTCATAGGCTGTGCTTGTTAACACCCCCAATGCTTGTGCAATGTAGATCCAATTAACATAGAATGGACCCTAAGGATTTGGGCAGATAAGGGTTAAATGAGCTATTGAAATTGAAACCGGGACTCTCTCCTTTTAAAACACTTATTTGTTCCAATAAGCTCTAATCCTTGTTGCAGATTAAGGCATCTTTCGGGTGTGCATATGAATGCCTATAGTGATGGAGTTGCCTCAGATAGAGTCTATATGTGCATGAAAAATACTGATGCGTGTGCATGTATGCATGCATGTTTGAATGCATGCGGATGTGGAGGAGTGTGCATGACGCATGCAAGCACGTGCACTTGCTTGTATACGTGCATGCATTGGGGGCATCCCCTACACAGCCAGGCTAATGTGAAAAGCCTGTAGTGAGCCTGACTTTTATGTCTTATTCATAATCTCTTGGCACATTGTGGGACAGCAGTGTTCAACCTTGGTATCTGCCTTCAAGCCCTGGTTAGGCTGGGTGACAGAGGAGGGAGCTCTAAAGTTCTAACAGAAGCTAGGTGATTGCACAGTAGCAAAATGCCACCTGCTGCCATTTGTTGGCACACAGACTGCAGATATTGCTCCCTGGAGTACCCTGAAACAACTGTGCTTCCCAAGGACTCAGTGTTTAAGATCAAGTCTAAGCTAAATGATAGGAGACAACAAGGATATCATGGCTTAAAAAGAAGTGAGTGCAGAAATTGTTTATTACCTTTGTCTTAAAGTTTTGCTTTATTTTCACTGATGTTAATGTGACGACCTAAAATCACAAATTATCAGTGAAGCAGAATGAGCGCAGATGTGTTTACATCGAGGAAAAGAAACTTGACCACGGCTATAATCTGCTTTTAACTACATGAAGTTAAGATGGGAGATTTGTTGCTTTTATCTGGACAAGATATGTTGGCTTTAAATCTGTAGCATCGGTCAGGCCCCAAAACACTGATGATGACATGATCAAGGTTGATTTGTCAGATGTTTGGAAAGCTCCCATCAGAGCCTCAGAAGCCATGATCCAAATGTTTTCATAGGCTGGGATACAGTCGTCATGACTAGAAGACTGACTTTGTAGATAGATAGATAGATAGATAGATAGATAGATAGATAGATAGATAGATAGATAGATAGATAGATAGATAGATAGATAGATAGATAGATAGATAGATAGATTTGGCTTCTAATAAAATTTAGTTTATAAAATAATTTATTGTGCATTAGACACTAACACCTTACATAACTGTGTTAGAATAATGAAAACTTTCACTCAGTACAGCACTGGTGCACAGTGTATATTCCTTGTTTCTGTTATACGTTAAAAAAGTTGACAGCCATGTTTTGTGCATGCAGGGTAAAATATGATAAACTACCAATTCTGATGATCAAATGAGCCTTCATTGAAGCAAATATCTATGGACAGCCACGCCATGTATGGGTCTCTTAGAGTAAATTTGATTGTTTGACATGTATTCACCCATCAAAGTGTGTATGAGTGATTAATAACAACCCCCAGTGCACGTTCAGCGGTGACATGGCCTCTATTTGAGAGAAAAATGGCACAGGTCGGCATTCACTGGTGAATAGCTGTATACCATTTAGAGAATGAAATGCCATGATGGGATGTCTTGTCATAAATAAAAGTGATGGCACCTCGGCATCCTGTGAATGACATGTGCCATAAATACTTAGCCAGGCCGGAGACAATGGCTCAAATAAATCCTCACGCAGCCCTTTTCTCTCTATAAAAAAAAAATATATATATATATTATTTAAATGAACAATGAAAACAAATGTTTTTTTCCCTCCCCAGTTGGTGACAGAGAGACCTCCAGGACAATGTGTGCTGCTCCCTCACTGTGGTCTCTGATACGCTGTTGTTATTTGCTTGTTTACAATCTTTGACATGATGTAATGGGATGGCTGTGAAAGTACTAGCCAGTAAATGGCACAGAAAATAAGACAGTCCTTTATGTCTCCCTCCTCTGCTTTTTTCCTTGCCCCCTCCCTTTTTTTCCCCTTGTTTTTCCCTTCAAACAGGGAATATGTTCTGCATTTGACTGAAGGAACATGAGCCTTGAATATAAGTGACTGTTTTTTGCATTAGGTACTCCCTGGAGGTAGGGGGAAAATATCATGTCCCTGCGTGAAATGTGAATGTGAAATCTAGCAGAAAGAAATATTTATGACCATTTTCTGCTTGATTAGAGCTGGATGACATGCCTTAGGAGACAGTGAGTGGACAAAAGGCAGCAGTGCTGCTTCTGGGCAGATGTTAAAGAAAGAGTTGTTTAAGGAGGACGCCATTCTGTCCGTGGACTGTCTGTGGGTGGGACGGGGGTTTTGGTTGAAGCATGGTAGGGGAAATTGAGTAAGGCCGGCAGGAGTGTAGTGAGCAGTGCACGATCCATCACGGGTCTTGTTCTCACTGACACGAGAAACACAAGTAATTTCTCTCAGATGGCCAAGCTAAGTGTAAAAGCTAAAACAATAGTGTAACTGCGGTTCATTGAGAAATAGAACTAAACATGTGCATGAATTGGACGGCTTGGCACCCACGCACGCTTGAATGTGTCAGTTACACATTTCACTCCTGGCAACGATTTATTAATCCATTTAGGTGAGCTGGGATTTAGTCCAAGGCACAGTCAACTGTTTGACGTTACTGCAGTGTTACACAGAGATTTGAGTTTTACTGCTACTGTCCAGTTCCTTAAACCAGAATGCCTCAAACTACTACCCTGTACTCAGTTATCGGTGCATGTTGTGCACTCAGATGTTAGAACAATGAAGCTATTTTATTTCAATGCTTCAGATGACACTGTGCACTAAACCAATCTACTGAATCCTAATTTAATCATATTTTTAACTTGGTCACATTGACATGTTTGGATTCAATTCAGTTTGGTTTTATTTACATAGAGCCAAATCACAGTCGCCTCAATGCATTTTATATTATAAGATAAAGACCATACAAAGCCATAGTCATCGATTCACATTTATTTTTTGCATTTAAAGTAAATAAAAAATCTGCCTTCCAACTGTATTCCTACTGATGATTTTGAAAGGATAAATCCCTGCGCATTTTACATGTATTTCATCTGTAAATATTAATGAAGTAAAAAACAACCACCCACAAGAGAAAAAGCTATAAATGGCTGAATTTTAAATAGGGCCTTCTTACCTCTTCAACTGAAAGGGTAACTTGGCCTAACAGGCTCTCAGCATGTTGTTTGATACAGTCAGTGATCGTGCTTTTGCAGATCATATGTCAGGAATTACTCCAAACAGAAATAAGAGATATTTTCAAATCACGTGTGTGAAGTAGGTGAAGTTGATTTGAAATTTAAACACTTTCAGTGAAAGGACTGGACATCAAATGCAGTATTTTACAGCGAACCTTAGGCAGTACTGAAATTTTAGTTACCATTATTGTGCATATTACATTATTTTATACTGTTTGTTCCCTTGAAAAGCTAAAGTGCCACTTAGAAACTTTAAATTGTGCAGAAATATATCAAATGATGCTGTTTTGCCTGCACTGAGGCATATTTTATACTCAGCACATTATATTAGCATGCAAAAAAATGATTACTGAAAACCTACAGGTATTAGAAAAAAAACTGGATGTTCCTCCATTATAGCTTTACATGTAGTCTGACTGTGTGTTAGCATGTGTCATCAAATAATAGGTGCTCATAGATAAAATATGACACAACATCCTGGGTGATGTAGACTGACAAAGTTGTGTAATGTTTTTGGTAATTAGCCCCCACACTCAGTATGCCTGTTCCAGGAAAGAGAGAAGTATTTCTGTAATCAGTTTGGCAGTGCAGCAGGACAAGTGCCAACATATAAATAATCAGTTAATTACAGTATTGACGCAATTGTCTTGGTTGCACAAGCAACTCATCTCTGGCAGCATATCGATTGTGTTTAGATGAAGCCGGTGACAGGGGAGATGCTTCCCCTCTTAAAGCCATTTCCAATGGATCAGAGAAGTACAAAATTGAGAGTATGATTAATTTTTCAATTTCTCTCTGCGGATATCTAATAATTGTGCCCATAGATAGCCAAGGGCTCTTATTAAACATTAACATGCAAAAGAAAAGTTCGAATCAGAAAGATGGTATTTTGGATTGAATAATGTAAAATATCTGTAGGGCAACAGAGAAAGAAGCAAACTATTCCAGGTTTATTCTTCAAATGTTTTCCACCACTGCAATGCCTGCTCCTAATTACTGAGCTCTTATCTGCACACTCAACACTATATTTATTTTCCCATCATTGCTTAATGCAAATTTCTCTGTAACCTTTTAATAACATGTACATGTCACTAATTTTTAAAAGCTATCATTAGAAATGTCATTTGGACTGCTAGGATTGTGTTTTTAATTGGTATGTAACTCCACTGGACAGACAAGTTGTTATTTTTAATTCAAGTTTCTGATAATTAATGCAAGACTTTCCCCAACATATAAATGCTCGGCTCTTTGATCTGCTAAAGGAAGTGTTGGCGAGGCATGCGGTTCCTATTAGAATATATCAGCATGTTATCTCTTTGCTTTGCAGCAGAGAGACACGTTGCCTTTAAGAAGTGGCACCTTACAGAAGGTTCCACCTTCAGGTCTCACTCTGTCTCCTTCTGTCTCTCTCTGTTGCTCCCTGTGCTGTCTCCGTCACTTTGCTCACTTCCACATAATATCATCATCATCTCAGATAGCTGTGGCACAGGAGAACTGCATTTGTTGATCAGATCTGGCTTGGCTGACGCCTCCTCTCCACAAGTACGGGGATGTGCGTGTAAGGCTTGCCTGAGCCCAGCCATCGGCGGCTGATTGAGTGATTCTGCCTGTCAAAGAACAAGATAACCGCATCAGTAAATACTCTCCACTCCACAGCCCCTCACCACCATCGCACCGCTAGTAGGAGCAGAGGTTCCCTCCACTTGCATTTTCAGCTCGGTATTCTTTTATGAAGTCCAGATTGTGATACATATATATATATGCTGTCCTTTAGTTTTTCCATTCATTGCCTAGGATAGCTTTGAAGGAGGCATATATAAACAGAATTTCATATTTAACTCATAAACAGATTGTAGCAGCCCTCTGCCTCCCCAAAGGGACTTCTAACTCAGGTTACAATTAGTTTTTCTTGTCATTTTGATGAGGTCTCTAGCCAGTATCACACCACCAGATTCCGGTTTCACAGTGTGATCTTTTGATAGCCCCCTCTCTTCAAAGCATCACCAGTATCGAAGATGGATTGAATTAGCGATTTGTGGTGCATTTATCTCGATCTGAGAGTAATTTGGTGCTCTCTGTCTTAGCACTCAAGCTCAATGAAAACAATAAATGGTGTCCTTATCTTCTAGAGTGAAATCAAGATAGGCACAGGAGGCTGTGAGTTATTTGTGGTTGATTTGGAAAGAAAGGAGGGACAGGAAATGGACACCCCTCTCACATTACCTCTAGCCAGAGAGCGGGAGAAGGAGAGAAGCAGAGAGACATTTTTTAATCAGGAGAAAGCTGTGCTTCTAATGTAAAAGTGTCAAAGATGTGCCTTTGCCCCGCAATGAGTGAAAGCTGGTCAAGTCTTGTGTTAAATTGAAAACGGGGCCACTGGGATTTGGAGGTGAGGGGACAGGGGACTCCATGGTAGCAGCATCCTGGCCAATTATCACAATCTCCAATGCTCTGTTCCACTCTTGAGGCCTCCTCTCCTTTGTATGGCTCCACGACACAACCAGGATCACAAAGAAATATAGTAATTTTATATAGTGTTCTTTATTTATGTATTTATTTATTTATTTATGGATTGTAACCGCAGGTGAGTCCAAGCCTGGGCTCATAATGGATAAGAAAAGTTGCCATTTGTGCCTCTGTGACAGTCCATGCCCTGCCTGTTGGAGCACCACGCTTAATGCTCACTACAGCTGCAGGTCCAGGCGTATCCCAGCAGCTTCTCTGGCTGGAGAGAAAAGGATCACTTCCTGGCAGGTGTGATGTGGGGAGCCACAGCTTCTGCCTTTTCGCTGACTTGCCACAAGTTAAAAAAAAAGAAAAGAAAATGAAGCTGGAGAAGGAAAAAATGCATCACCACTCTGTTTATATGTGTATGTGTGCAGTCTATTTTAACCACCTGAGCAGGAGCCAGAAAGCCAGCACTTGCCCCATATTTTCACCAGATGTTGAGGAGGGGAAGGAAAGCCTCAAAAGAGTCTTGCAATCAAAATAATTATCTTTATGGGTGGATGTTTACAAAGTGTTAATGTGATATTCTGCAGGCAGGCTAACTGAGCCTGGTTTTTGATAAATGTGCTTGTCTATTAAAAGACCAGCACTTCTGCTTTATATAGGCGCAGTGTAGTTTATAAACATCTACAGCTTTCTTAAGTAAAAGGGGAGAATATCTAAAGTGAGCCACGATTCTCCTCTTCTCTGTCTCACCTCCCCCCTCCTTCTCACTGTGAATCATAGCAGACGGCACAGACATGAGTGGATGCGGCCTCCATGATAGACAGTCAAAGAAGCAGCAGCAATGATTTGTAGCCACAGGGCAACAGTACTGCTGTAACCTGTCCTCTTGCCAAGCCCACATGACATGAAAGCGTACTGTAAGTGGAGGCAGCTCAGCAAATCTTCATCCTAATTCGTATTCCACAAGATCAAATTGTGATTTCTAATTTGCTTCTTTTCTTTTTTAAAACCTTTTATTTATCACCTGATTGGGCAAGTCAAATTGAAATTTACAGTATGTAGGCTGACGTCTAATAGAATTCCCAGATTTTGCTTCGGGGGGAGTTTGTTTTTAGAGCATATTAGCTTTGCCGCATTGTAGCTTGACAGACGTTTTCTCTCAGGAGTCGATGTTTAATTTGAATAATCACAAAAAGTGTGTTCGTTTGGGTTGCAGGGACATCAGTGTCCCAGATGAATAAAGAAGTAAATGAGGGGAATAAAACAGGTAATTATGCTGAACCAGTAAATGAATGACCCACTGACCCTCAATCCTAATTGATTTTGTACAGACAAATTGTTTTTTTTTTCTCTCTTTCTCTTTATCACCCATTTTGATGTGTTTTTGTTAGCTGTCTGTTAGTTAGCTTTATTTAGATGTAATTAATTGGGTATGTGAATAAAGAATCAAATAGTAGAAACAGGGAGGGAGGGAAGCCGTGTATCTTCCATTTACCAGCAGGGCAATTATACTTGGCAGCTCATACTTTGTGAAATGATGTCATATCTTGGAAGAAGAGCAAAGACTTCACCTCCCTCATTTTGCCCGCAATGTTATTTGTTTGTTTACTGTTTAAAATCATACTTGCATAACATTAACATATATTTGACTGTGTGATGGAACAGTAAGGCTCATAGATACACAAATTATGCGAATTACAAAGTGTATATATGCGTGTGTGGGGGGGGTGCGGCGTGTGTATTTCAGAAATCGCTCTGTTTTGTGAGCGCCTGCCCTGGGCCAGGCCATCGGCCTACAGTCCCTAACAAATATATGGCGGTCATTGAGTGTACGCCAAGTTACAGTGTAACAATACATGCACAAGTGGACCGTCTGGGTGATGATATGTGCTACTTTGCATGTAAATTCTTTAGCGATTCACCTCCAAGTGAACCCACTGAGAGCGATTCTGGCGCTGGCTTAAAGACAGAGGTGTGTTTTTATGACTAGGTGAGGCATGTCCTCTCCAAGGCCCTCAAGCACTGTATCCCTCTACCCTCCCCTTTAATCACTGTATCAACTGCTCTCATAAACTCCATGAGCTGTGTATTAGTGTGCATGTTTGGAAGTGTGTGTGTGTGTGTGTGTGTGTGTGTGTGTGTGTGTGTGTGTGTGTG
>JASGAU010363358.1:0-13269 GCA_030220045.1 Australoheros facetus
TTTCAGTAGTGTTAGTGAGAGCGTTTCAGTTGTGTTAGTGAGAGCGTTTCAGTTGTGTTAGTGAGAGCGTTTCAGTTGTGTTAGTGAGAGCGTTTCAGTTGTGTTAGTGAGAGCGTTTCAGTAATAATGTCCCTAACGGCCCCTCATAAAGACACAGTACAGCTCCTTCTGACCTCCAATATACTTCTCCATCAACACTCTCAAAACAAACATCACAACTGTGGTGCTCTTTCTTGGCATGACCACTGCTCACTGATCATCATCCCTCTTCTTAACCTAGCTTCAGCAACTCTTTCCCACAGCTCTGTACTTAACCCTTGTTCTTGAACATTGGGTACCAGTCCACTTCTCCATTCCTCAGGCATCCTCTCACTTTTCCTTTATTAGTCACTTAGTAGGGATTTTCGTGGTGACTAATTTGCTAGTCGTTTAAACAAGAGAAAAAAACTGATTAGTCAACTGGTCTAAAAGACAGAAAATCCTCACAAAACATTTAAAACTGAGCACACTTTAAATTGTTTTAAATGTTGCTGACATGTGAGGCACTTTGCAGCGTGCAGGAAGGCACAAACACACACAGTTTGCAGAGTCTGGCTAGCATTAGCAGCGCTAGCAGCAGTAACCTCGTGCTAACGTCCACACCCCCATACAGAATATGGTTACGCCTGGCTTTCAATGCTTGGTAGCTTGGTTATATTCCAGTTTATTCTGACACAGCTGACATAGTTTCTTCGTATGCGTGATGTACTCATATAATCTACAGACGCTTCATGCTAGCCAAGCTTCCTAGCTTATTATCTCATCCAAATATGGTTACATTAGGCTCCAAAAACAAGACGGGGATGGACAAAATGCCACACTCAAAGCCTTGAAAGAGTTCCACAAACCATTTTTTTAAACTTATATCTTGTGTTTCAACCAAGTATAGATATTATAACAAGTGTCTTTGCTGCATATACAAATAGAAGTGGTACTGAATGCAAAGCTAAATTAATTTTTTTTTTGTATAAAACTACATCTTGTGCTCTGATGGACATAAAAGAGAACAATTAAGATCCAACACACATACACAAACTATCAGATTTTGGCTTCTTTTGAAATACTTGTAAAAATAAACTGATAACGGTTTGAGTCATTTAATGGGATTCACCGATAATTGGAAAGATGTCACATTGTCGTTAAAACTGATTTTTTGCTTCTGTGTCAAGGCATTTAAAGTTTGCATTCACAGTTCTGGTTCGCAAACAAAGATGCCCTTGGCTGACTTTGAGAGAGTTGCCATTCAATTATCAAACACTAAACTTTTAATGTTTCTCCTTATCCATGATACTGAGGTAGCCCCCCACACACCCTCACCCACATAAATTGATATTTGCTTAGGCGGGTGGGATCCATCTCCTGCAGAAAATGGCCTTGTATTCTTTAATTCATCTGTCAGACTAATTGTCTACTAAGACAGCCAGGAGCATAATGATTCAAACTGTTTTTTGTTTTTTTTTTCTGGCATAACATTACTTTGGTAAGTCCAACAGAGAAGGCAAAATAAAAGTCACAATTTACATTAATAGGGATATCAATTGTGTCCTTTCCAAATTTTAAAGCTCATTTGCTAGAGATCGCTCTTGCTGTTTTATCACTGGATTGTTAAAATGAAAAGCAAGAAGCACAAAAAATATTAGTTAGAAAATGTTAGTTGCTCGACAATCATCTGTTTTACAGTGAAAATTCATTTAATCCTGTTTGAAGACAAGTGTGTGACCAAACTAGTTACATAAGCCTGCAGGAAAAATAAATAAATAAAAGCTTTCCTTTTATGTTGAATGTGGTCATTATATCATGAAAACTTGCATCAATTGTCATCTCCCAAAAAACATCTAAGTGCCAAAATGAGATGTTTTGCTTCTCTCGGTTGATGAGTCCTCCATCCAAGTGCTACTATAACGTCTGCATTGTTGCACATTACACGGCACACAGACAAATGCATGCATGCGCACAAACACACACAAATTGCATCTAGAAAATTACATCACTTCCCTGCCGTTGTCTGAAAATTACATCTGTCCCCCACCGTTACACCAATCACTCCCTGGGTCTCCTTTTTTTCCCCTCCCCTCTTACCCCCTCTTTCGCCTTTCCTCACTATTTTAGGCTTTTTCCTCCACTTTACTCGGCCCTAAATTGCCAGGCCTGAATTGCCCTATGAACAGCGTGGGGTGGACAGGCCAGCAGGAGGTGTGTGTGAATGCATGAGTCTCTGTGTTATCACCATCTCTTTTCATTTTCTTCTCCAAGTGATGCTGTCAGGAGCCAAACAAGATATCACTCTACAGCCNCACACACACACACACACACACACACACACACACACACACACACACACACACAACAGGGAGTCACAACACAACGTTGAGGAAATGGAATAAAAGAATAAAGACAAAGGTAAACAAAATGGTTGCCTTCCAGACTTTGGCACCTCTACCGTACAAAACTAATCCCATGATTCTCTTTGTTCCTTAATCCCATCAGCCACTGGGGTCCTGCATGGCTCTCTGGGTGCAGATAATGGCACCATGCTGTGTGTCTTGATGAAGTTCAGGACCTTATTAAAGAGAATTTGCTCACATGTGTAAATGCAGGCACACACACAAAAGAAAAAAAGAAAAGAAACTGCCTCGTGATCCCAAGATGAGAGCATGGAGCTTTCTAACCTTTCTCCGCGTGATCCTGCAATCATGCATTTCCAATTTCGCCAATATCAGCAACAACAACTTTACCCCTTATCTCGGTTTCCTTCTGTGTCACTGAATATTTTATTCAGATCAAATAACTTGCCTGTTCTTTGTTTCAAGGTAACATCATAAACATGGCAGCTTCTGATGGTTAACGGTTACAGTCCATTTTTGTGGCTTAAATAAACCTGGGGGAAGGAAAAATGTGACCGTTGCATTGCCAGCACTATGAATCACTGTGTTTAGTCCTCTGTGTCATGTTGTAACAGTAGCCTTACACAACAAAAACAGCCTTATACATAAAAGGCGCCACTGATTTGTACTTTAATAACTCCGTCTGCTGCAAAACCCAACTCCAATGTCCAGTAACAGCACTGTGCTAAGAGATGATTCAGGTGATGCATTTCTCCAATTATAAAGAATGCCATCTTATTCAGTCTAGTGTGTCAGGGTGGGATGGTTATAAAAGTGTGTGATTTAAGCCGACTGCTACATCTATCAAGGTTGTGAGAATCTGAGCTTGTAACAGCTTCTATTCAGCATCAGGGAGTCTAAATGAGGGCACAATGATGCACAGGCAGATGCACTGAGCAAGTCTCGTCTCACTTGGGAGCCCACCCAGAAAGAGAAAAAAAGGGGAGGAAAAAAAAAAAGCATTTGGGGGAAATAAAAAGATATGTCACAATGAATATGGCTGCATTCATTATTTTGATAAAGAATCTGCACAAAATGGCAAGCTGGTGCATTTAGTTAACATACAGCCTTGTACTGTAATCTCAGTTACCCTGTTCCATGAAGTTGTAAAAGCCATTTTAAGTAAAGCGTGATAGGTTTGTCACTGAGGCGGCGGCGGTGTTGACATGTGTATTTTGGGAACAATGGTTTTGGAGACCTCCAAGTGCCAGCAGTAGGTTGCAAAATCAGAAGCTTTCTGGTGCCACAAACAGCTTGAGTGGTGTAATTTTCATGCTCTGAGCAAATAAAAACATTTCTGAAATCAGCACCGCCATCTACTAATGCTTCTGACTTGGCGCGCCATTTGCAGATGAGCACACAGTCTCCGTATGCCATCCATAGTATAGTAAAAGCCACTGAACAAGCTCTTATGCTATGTTCTGTATTTATAGGCGCACAAATAGTCTGGTGCTTGAGTGGCCACGTAAGTCCAGGGCATGTGCGATGACCTCAAGAGCAATGTGCTCACACATTCAAACATAAAGCAGATTCCTCCTCCCAGTTCTTTAGCTTTCTAAGGACGCGCGCTTATATGTGGATACACATACAGAAGTGGAAACCCGAACTCTCTCGTCGCTTCTTAAGGCAGCATCCATCTCTGTAACTCAGTGTGCAGAGGTTACCTTAGGGGCAACCTGCTCATTACCCCAAGTGTTGTTACACAAAGTATACACACAGCAATTCATCAGCACACACCAATTTGTCAGAGCCACTCACTTCTGCTTGTTAGCAGAGTACTTCATGTCTGAGAGTTTGCTAACTCTAGTGCGTATGCAAATTCGCTTCACGTGCGTGTAAGCATGTGAATGTAAGCATGTGAATGTTTACGTGAAAGCCTCCTTTGCCTGTCAGTGTGGGTTTTTTTGTGTGTGTGTGTGTGTGTGTATGTGTATGTTTGTGAAAGGGGGTGGGGGGATACCAATCTGTGACTTTACATCTGCAGCTCGGTGCTTCAGCCTTTGTCCTTCTGTAATTCTGTCTGTCAGCTCTGGCGATTTCCAGCAGCACAAAATCTACCCGCAGGAAATAATGTGTGGCCATACGTGGAGACTCCCTAATCTGTTGCAGCAGAGCCGCGGCAGAGGGGGCAGCAGAGGATATCCTTTATCGGACTGATTAGAGTGGAGGAGAGGAGCGATGGCCGGGGGGGAGGGAGGAAAGAAGGATTGGGGGGGGATACAACATTCTCAGGTAAACACACCCCAGGCGCTGCTCGATTCCAACATTTAAACACACACATGCTCAAAGCTGCAATCCAATTATTCACCACAAAATCCCGCTTTCAACAAGCTCTAACCCGATTTAAGAGGTCCACTCACCCAAAGGATTCTTTTTAATAAACAGTAGTAAACAAGTGTTCAACAAACCATCACTCTGTGCTTTCACTTTTACCTGCTTTAATTAATCAAGCGCCTTGGCAATAAGGACCATCATTCATCAAAGTAGCTACTTAGAAGGGAACGCAAAAATAATAAATACAGAGAGAGAGAGAGGTGTCGATTAGGAAGTATAAAATGAGATTTACCTATATTTTATTTGGGTGCATTGGTTGCCAGCTCCAAAATGTTTATCTTGGCAGCTGATTGTGAGTATGAGGAAATCTGCCTAAGCTACCACCAGCATGCTATCAGTGTAGCTTAAAAAAAGATTCATGTAAGCGTGAGATGTGATTGAAAAACAATACTTTCTTAACCCTTCTCTTTTTCATGTATATAAATAGCATCCGCTGAGACCAGAGTCGTGAGCTAGCTCTCATTTGCATAAACACTTACTGTTCAATAGGCAGAGCAGGCAGGCGCAAGTAGATTGACTCTCGTGTACCCATCCTATTAAACATTTATTAAACATAGTTAAAGCAGAGATGGGTTCATTGTGGGAAAGCAGAGTTAAAAAGTCACACAGAGAAACTGGAATAGAGAAAAAAAAAAAAAGAAAAGGAATGTAAGTCTGCTTTCAAAAAGTGGAGAGAACTGAATTTCATTGAGCACTGCTTGCATCACACTTGCTGATATGTTGACAAGTAGTAAATAGCAGTGGTGTTTAGACCTCTCTGATTTTCTCTCTCTCTCTCTCTTTTCTCCTTTTATGCCCTTTGTTTGCCAACAGCTCTCCTGTAAGCTATGGCATTGTCAGGCCGGGGCCAAAGGGGCCAGTCATCATCTTGTCATTATCTGATGGGAGCAGCGATAACTTCCATACTGCTTCCTTGTTGAGGTGAGGAGGGTCAAGAAGTCGGCCTGTGTCAGAAATGGAGAGGAAACTGTAGAGCTCCAGCTGTGATATATTGAAGGCACTGACATATGTAGCAGACTGTGATTTGAATTCACAAATCCTCATTATAGCCTGAGCCTGTCTGAGGACAGCATTATTAACATAGAGAGAGACACACAAGCCCCCATGAATACTAAAGTCCTTTTTGCCTTCAGTGGAGGATTTGCTCCCAAATCGATTAGGAAAATATGTACTCTGCATCAGTATGAGTTTGAGAACTTGACAGCAGTGTTTTTCACCTACTCAGCACATTAGCAAAAATGCTAAACTCAAGGTTAACATATTCATATAGGCTATCCTTTTGGCTAGTCAATAATTTATCGCCCTAATTTTTTTTTTTTTTTTTGATCAGTCTATTCTGATTTTGAGGCCTGTCAAAGATCGCAATATTTTACAGCAAATGATAATCTGGGAGTGACTTCCAGAATTTGAGTCAGCAAAGTTTCACTCGTCACTGCCTAATTTAGAGGGCTGTCATTATGCATGCACACGCACCCGTTCACAGACACACTCAACCCTGTGATTTCCTGCTTTGGATTGCCCTTGCTTCTCTCAGTGTTTGCAAACAGAGCTGCCCTAGAAGCCTCTGGCTGGCCTCTCCACTGCTAATCAGAGCTCCCACACACTGGCCTCTCTAATGCTGCAGCTGCCATGAACACAAGTGCAGTATCGAGTATTAAAACAGACAGCAACCTTTCCAAAAAGCTTCTGTTGTTGTGTTTTTGGTCAGTTGTGTTATGTCCTATCAATTCGTATCATTTGATTTTGTATTTTGCCAAGGAGATTTAAACCACCTACACCTATTTGCATTTAACAAGATTTAGGTGTAAACTTGGCAGCACGGTGGTGTGGTGATTAGCAGTGTTGCCTCACAGGAAGAAGGTCCTGGGTTCAATTCCACCATCTGGCTGGGGCCTTTCTGTGTGGAGCTTGCATGTTCTCCCTATGTCTGAGTGGGTTCTCTCTGGGTACTCTGGTTTCCTCCCACAGTCCAAATACATGCAGTTAGTGGGGTTAGGTTAACTGGTGACTTTAAATTGCCCTTAGGTGTGAATGGTGTTCTGTCTCTTTGTGTTAGCTCTGCGACAGACTGGTGACCTGTCCAGGGTGTACCTGCCTTTTGCCCTACGGCAGCTGGGATATGCATCAACTATAGCAGGGGTCTTCAACTCCAGGCCTCGAGAGCCGGTGTCCTGCAGGTTTTAGATGTGTCCCTGATCCAACACACCTGAATCAAATGGCTGAATTACCTCCTCAGTATGCAGTGAAGTTCTCCAGAGTCCTGCTAATGACTTCTATATGTGATTCAGGTGTGTTGAAGCAGAGACACATCTAAAACCTGCAGGACACCGGTTCTCGAGGCCTTGAGTTGAAGACCCCTGAACTATTGGATGACCCTGAATTGGAAAAGTGGAAGAAAATGGATGGATGGATAGATGGTAAATCATATAGGTAAGCTAAATATGTATATATTAAAAAAAAAAAAAACCTTCCTGGCTCTATCCAAACATCATGCACAGAAACTGGAGCACCTGCAGAAAGCGCCACACAGAAAGGCCACAGCAGACCTTCTGAACCCAGCACCTCCTTGGAGCGAGGCAACAGTGCTAGCCACTGCAGTGTTATGACACCCCAAAGATAATCCAAGGATACAATTTTCCTTTGTGCGCGTGCATTGCGAGTGTGTACGTTTGTAGGTCTCTGTATGATTTGTTGCCCTCTGGGCTGTAATTAATTAGACCTGCAACACGGTCTGATCGCGATTCCTCTGTGATTCACAACCTCAGCGACCTTTCCATTCAGCCTGCAGAAGTGATCCTGACCTAATGCAGTTGCTTCAATTTTATGTATTGGATGTGTGTGAGACTTAATTAGCTGCCTGTCAAACATGCACTGTACAACCTATAGGTATACAGTAGTCATGGAGATGTTGCTGGGAACGTAGACATTCTAAAAATAAACAAAAAGGGAAAAAACATAAGCATGACTCATTCAGGAGTGTTGCTACGGTTTAAAAAGGTACCAGGTTTACTAATGTGATTCAGCAAAAAGCAGTAAATTACATTCTGCTGTAAAGCTGCCACCAGGAATATCTGAAACATCACAGCCTCTTGTCCTTGGCCACTAAGGATTACTACTATTAGCCTCCTATTAAAATAGTTTCTTTTGATGTCATATTTTCAAATTAGGATGGTAATTTGCAGTATGAAAAATTAATTACTAGTTTCCAGGGTTTCAAAGAGAATGGGGGTGCTTAGATTCACACATGACTGGTGTTAAACATGTTGAGGCTTTCTTTTCATTCTTGAGGTCATTTTGTTGCCTGGTCATGGTGCTGACTGTTGCATCGGTTAAATACTGGTGCTACGCTGCTACTGTGAACTGGGTTTCATATATGCAGCTAGAGTTGAACAAGTTGCAGACTGGCCGGTCCCGCTGTTACATTTGAGGGGTGGGGGGGGCATGGATAAAAAAGTGTAGCATATTGTTGGCAAAGAGGGAGAACGCGGTCGCAGTATCTGTCATAATATTTTTTTTCTCCTTAGCATTAGAAGGATAAACTCAGCAGTCCACGTTATTCACAGAATCTTAACATCTTCATATCATGCTGTTCTGACGGGGGAGGAGAGAGACACACTTTTCATACAGAAACAGACTCGGGTACGCCGCGACTCCTAACATCCGGTAAAAAAAAAAAATGATGAAGAAATTATATGACAGGCTGATTAGCATTTACAACCACACGAACACAGCGCACCTATCTGTGGGGCCATGTCTTTCAGACAGCTGCACAAGAACATATGAATGGGCCTAATTGTACAATTTTTATCCATTATTGATGGAGCTGTTAATTTAAGTGCTCTCTTTTGATCTGAAAGACCAAAGTTTTGCTCAGCTCAAAAGCTTTGATCACAAGCATATGCCTTTACCCTTCACCGTATCCTTCAGACAACTGCTCTTATTGTTCTTCCTAATTAATGATGTTTCATTCAGTATTTCATTTATATGACAAATGAAGTGTCTTTCTGTCTGGACTGATTGCCAAGTCTTTAACTTCTTTGTCTATTTCAATAAGCGATATTTAGGTATGTAATTAATTTCTTTTGCTGGAAACACAATTGATTCATTAAAAAGAGAGGATTCTCCTTATCATTTTCCCAGAAGGTTTGCACACGCAATTTCCTGTTTCATTTCAAGCATATAAACTGTTCAGTCGAGGCCAATCCCAATCAGGACACATTTAATGATAATGGTGGACTCTGGCTAAGCTATTCAAAGTTAGCTGACCTTACAAAATTGAAATGAAAGGAAATTAATTTTCATTGAAATTAACAATATGCTTAACAACCAATGGCAATTTAGCAAAGTTTGAAAGGTTTTCCCATCACCTCATGTATGAATATTTTGACACAAAGGACTTATTCACACTGAGGTGTATATTCCTTAATTAATGCAGGCAGCAAATAAGCCTGCGTTTGATTGTGGTGTGTTATAGGGCACACAACCTATTATTTTCGGGGTTTTTTTAAGCGAATAAATATGCTTTGTCCTAAAATGATCCATTACTTGTTGTGTCAGAGTGTGATAGTTTGAGGTTTTGAGGTTGGAGGGTTTGAAATAAAGGGAAAGAGAGGTTCTTGTCTTTTTTCTGCAGCCATTACTGCACAATAGATATTGATTCCTGCTGCATCATTGGAGTACTCTATGGTGATCCATTTATCTGTTAATCTGTCTGCGACCAGAGGTGGAGAGCCAAAACGGACAAGAGCCAATACACCAAAGTCTACACAACATTTTATAAACTAATTAATCAACGTTGGGCCTCAGCGCAGGCCAAGAAACCTGCATGAGAACTGCAGAAGAGCAACACTGCCACCTACTGTGGCTGTGCTCCAGATCATCAAAAAAAAAAAAAAAGTAAGAGAGCTTTGGCACCCACAGTGGCATTAAGATGAGGACGTGGGCTTTGCCAAATACTGTCATATTGTGTTTTCTGGTTAAAAGAGACGACCACTGATTCAGCTGCTGTGAAGCCTAGGGAGATGAGCATATGGCCATATTAACGAATACAGGACTTGTCTGCAATGTTAATTATAATTTACAGATTTAATAGAGATAAAATGTTTGGCTCGAGCAAAATTCAAGGTTAGAGTATGATTTATGCAGGATGCATGGATTAAATCCTGTGGTTGGTAATGCTGGAATCAATTGCCAACAGCCTTTACAGCAATCTGTTAGTGGAATTACTACAAGAGTTAGACATGTTCTTTTACCCAAGAAAAAAAAAATATTTAAAACCAATTTAAACATATGGATATGCAAACTGTTGAACTGAGCTCATTATACAGTTTTCAGGTACAATAAATAAAATAAAAAATGTAACAGGAAAACATTTCAGTGTGTTGTTTCCTCTATGCAGTTTCTGCAATTAATTTGTGGCACTTTTCTAATCTGCTGAAACAGTTAGGAATATTTTCCATTTGCTGTCGTCGGGGCTCCTGGTGCACTGCTCCTAGAATAAAAATGCTGAACTTTAAAGAAAAGTTATATTTTTACTGAAGTGCTCTATTAAAGTTTTATTCCATCCTCGTCTTGATCAAATTAAAACCGAGTTCCACCATTATCAAACAAAAGCTCGCTTTTAACAATGTGGTAACTGCTCAGTATTCCCGTACGTATTTCAGAGCCTATACGCCAGGAAATCCCAATGAAGGAATCATTCAAAGAGGTCCATTTCCAAAAGGTAAATATGTCAGACATTAAAAGCTTCTTTTGAAGTGAAATGAATGTGAATTTTAATGCGGCGCCATCCTCCACCTAGTTCTACACTTTATTGCAGGATAAATTGATTAAAGATCAGTGGGAACTTTGTGTGTGCTTCGCGCGCCTCTCGAGGTTTGAGGGAACTTCAGCAAATGTCACACATCTTTATCAACAATGATGTGATTACTTCCAAATCCTCAAAGCAGTTGTTGATGTTTACAGCGGTGTGTCATCATAATACTAACGAACCAATAAAATATGTTTAGCTTATCCTCAGTCCTGGCAAAGGTTCATGTATCTCTATCATACCACCCAGGCCACTGGAAGGAGTTTATGTCCTACAGCATCCAACATAGAGATTAAATGCTAAGTCACTCTCAATTAAAAGAAGGCTGCTTCAGTTTACATTCTTATGTATAGATTAAAAGTATGTTTAAACTATGATTTCAGGTCATAAAGTTATGCTTTACCCACTTTACCCCTCCTACTGTGCACCTATAAAAAGTGTAATGCTAATCTTTATTTGAAGGCTAAACTTGCATAAGTTTGGTAACCTGGCCACATGCTGATCCTGGAGCCTGCTGCATCTGCTGTTTTTCACATTACTAACTCTTAAATACAAATATATGTGTGTGCGTTTGTGTATATCTATATTTAGAAAAGAATGACATTTAACAAGGTCACTGCTAACTGTGAGAAAACATACTTACTGTGACTTCTTATTACTTAAGACTTTCTGTGAGTTTTAATAGTTCAACCCAGATTCAATAAATCCCTTGTCTGAAACTGTTATGTACTCAAAGACTTCATCCACAGCGGCTCTA
This sequence comes from Australoheros facetus, assembly GCA_030220045.1. Lineage (NCBI taxonomy): Eukaryota > Metazoa > Chordata > Actinopteri > Cichliformes > Cichlidae > Australoheros > Australoheros facetus. The sequence goes on from JASGAU010363358.1 coordinate 11,324, forward strand.
TAAGAAATTGGTGCAACCTAATTCACGACTGGCTAGACTACAATAACTGCTTCACTTCTTGCCATAAGAGCAACTCTAGAACTTCTTCTGGCACATTTTTCTTACAGTACAGTAATGGCTTTGTTTTATAGATATCATTGTTTCAATTCCCTGTAGGTAAGACAGAAACCACACAGAATGATTCCAGACAGATCCCCGTGGCCCAGTCTACCCCGCTCATTTCCCCTGGCTTGAGGCACTGGTGTGTAAGTGGTGTATAAATGTCCTGTCTAATAACTTTGGCCGGCAGTAAGTTGAAGCTGCTCAGACAAAAATAATCATTGTATCTTTATGCTCTGCATTTTGCTTTCCAATGGTTGTGGAGACGTGTGAACAGGAAGTGGTTTAGTATTATGTGTCAACAAGGTTTAATTGGTTAATAGACACCTCACTTTGCTATTTTGCATAAGAGTGATTAATGATTTTTTAATCATTATTTTCAAAACCAACAGAGAGTGTTATCATAAAAATGAAAGTAAAGGTAAAGGTCACAAATTATGAAGCTGAATATTTAAAGAAACTGAGCACTTGCTGAAGTACTGCAGAAGAATTTGTGGATGTTTTAAGGGACTATAAGTGAGCTTTTAAGCTGCAGTACTGTACAAAAGTCTTGAGCCACCCCTCATTTTGCATCCAACAAGCCAGATTTTCATGTAACGTTTTAAAAAGTGGTCTTGAGCAACAGTTCTCCAGGTTTTCTGAAATTCTTTTTTTTTTTTTAGCCACTTAACACTGACCTGTGAATCATTCAAGCACTAAAAAGAAATCTGGACCTCAACATTATTGAAGCAGTGCTGGAGAACAGAAGAAAAAGGCAGCCAACATCCAAAGAAGAGCTTTGAATGCCCGTCACTTTCCAGCTTATCAGAATTGTATACGTTTTTCACCTTATACACTGTATTTCTCTGCATGTTTGCACATTCAATAAATCTCTGCACTCTTTTCCCATTTTCTTAGAAAAACATAAAGGGAGGGGTGGCTCGAGACTTTTGCACAATACTGTACATCTTACTCTGTACTTAAGGTTATAAGTTATTGCAGTTTGCACCAATCTTACATCACACTGGTTAATTGTGGAGCCGCTCCTCAACAGAGGACATAAAGCTGTTTCAACCTCCATGCCTACTTTTCCTTGGGCCTCTGGACTTTCAAAAAGTTTGTGGAACCTCATTCCTGTGACCTACTTCAAACAATGGAAATAGTAGGTCTCATATGTTGTGAGATTGAAAAGCCCTGAGTGACTGTAGCCGAAATAGCTAAGGTTGACCTTCCCTCTCACCCAATTTTGGCTGAAATAGACTTCAGCTGGATAACTGGATGAATGGATGTCTGGATGGATGGAGCTGACTTGTCAGGACTCTCCAGTTAAAGCAGCATCTGAAAGAATCCATACATTTTACAGGAGCGTAGACCACAGAATGTGCTTTTCAATGCACTGCATTTGTTTCCCATTACTCTTCTCTGTCTAGGGTGAACTGTAGGTACTATACATAGCTCAGGAAGGACTAATAATACAATTAAAATCACCTGAGTCGGCCCATGGAATTTTATTTGACTTGTAAAAACTCCGTCTTATGTGTAAGTCGGATAAAATCCAGTTCTTCGAAAATATCAGTCAGAGTAAGTGCGAGTTTGTAGCTTACGCTCGACTCCTGCGCTTGCCATGATTGTCTCCGGCAAAATGAACTGATTTGCCCAGTGCAGCCAATCCAGACATCAAGTGACTGTATAGACCAGGGGTCGGCAACCTGCGGCTCCGGAGCCACATGCGGCTCATCCAGGCTTGATGTGCGGCTCTGTGCAGCTAGCGGAAGTAAATTATAAGTATCCAGTTGAAGTGCATTTTATTTTTCTCAGTTCGGTTTTTGTTGTAGTTTTACATTGGAACATTAGTGGGATCTTGAAAT
>JASGAU010363360.1:0-11261 GCA_030220045.1 Australoheros facetus
GGAGCGTGTTCTCCCACGTTTGTGCGCTTCAGCTTCCGTGTCCAGACGAGGACCCGCCCACACTCATACGTAAAGGAGCAGTTCACAGAAACGCGGTGGGGACGCGGGCCCGTTCTTAATCGTTTCGCCGGTTCCTTGGGATCGGCACAGGAACTTGCTCCGGCTCCGGAACCTCGGCGGTGGGAAAGAGGCATCACTGACTTCAAGTGCTCTGCCAGCAGCAAATCCAAAGTGCAACAAGTCAATGCTCTTGTCCTGATGAAGTTAATAATTTTTTTTTTTTAGTTACAAAATCAACAGCATGGTTAATTTTTAGCACTGACTTGCACAACACCACCTGCTGTATAATACAATGCAAAAACACCAGTTCTGCTCCTGGGTCGGGTTCACTCACTTTATCTTGCATCTGAAGCCTGACATTTTTCCCTGTCAGATCTGGACAACCATCAGTTGGAACAACTGCCAGCTTGTCCCATTGCAGCCTCAGTCTATCCAAGCATGCACTTACCTCCGTGAACAAATCACCCCCCCCTGTCGTAGTCCCTTTCACTGAGTGCACTGCTGCCAGCTCCTCTGTGATCTCAAACTCTTGGGTTATCCCACGTGCAAATATGAGTCACTGGGCTGTGTGTCGGACATCACGGCGCTCGTCCAGAGCCAAGTGGCAAAAAGTCGAAATTGTCTGCTTTTGCTTTTCAATTGAAGCTCCAGATTTCCTGCCGTGTCCTCGGTCCACCTTGTTATGGCTCGTCTCAAAACTGCTCGTATTGCTCTGCACGTTTAGTTTTGTAATGGCGATTCAGACTGTAATCCTTGACCACAAACTGAGCACACGGTTTTACCTCTGACTTCAGTAAATAAATACTTAGAAGTCCAAGTGTTGTTTAAAAACTCCACATTCTCACATCATTCAGGGCGAGCAAACTCACATCTCATAAGGGTTTATTCCAATGCAGTTACAAACTGCATTCACTTACACACACATGTAAATTTACAAATAAAATGTAATCCGTCACCTACAAAATAAAGTTGTATTGTGACTTCCCACAAAATTCACTAAGTCATTCTCTGATGGGGAGTTTATCAGTGTTTGGTGGCTGAAATGAGAGAAACTGAGTGATGTATATTTATTTACCTTTGAATCATAATTTTCCATTGACCTCACACAATGCCCAGGTCTGCTTAGATATTTTCTTTAGTGGCCACCCCCCCACCCCACCCCCCAAAAAAACAAACAAACAGTTAATGATTAAGAAAACCGAGGAAGAGGAGACAAATGGTCAGAGTAAACAGTCATACGATGCTCTGAGGCTGCCGCCTCTATTCATGATGATTCTTGATTTGATGTTTATGTAAAGGCAGGTTTGTTGCTTAAAAAACATCAAAAGGAAACCTACAAGTACACATAAGCACTAAAAATAGAGTAATTTAAAAAAAGATGTGAAACAAAGTGTAAAAGAAAATATGGATGTACACTAATATATTATTAATAATTAGAAGGGAAGTAGCAGAATTTAATGTTTTTCTTTCTCTGCTACAAACTCTCATCGTTGCCACATTAAGGCTAGAGAGGCTGAAATGTCTCATCGGTCCTTTTCCGACTTTTTATTTATTTTCTCTTCCCATGAAAGGAGGCCTGCCGTGGAGGTTCCCACAGTGGGAACACAAAAGTTCAGGCCACCCAAAACCTACCTGATAGTTCCTGAGGTAGAAATGGGGCTAATATTTGATAGTAAAAACCCTTTATTAACCAGTATTTTATTTTTTTTTATTTTAGTAATAATAGGCTTTGTCCGCGTTCTAGGAAGCCAATCACTTTGTGGTCTAATTGTAGACTCTTTTTTGATCTCCTGTGCAGTCAAGCAGTAACTGTGTAACCTCTTTGATAGTTTACCTGCTAATTGAAGTTAGACTGTCTCCTATTTAATTTCATCTGAACATGAAGGTTGAGGATGTGACGTTGCCATGTGGTATGTTTTAGTAATACTTGTTTCCTTTGCAGGTATGTCAGGAGTTCAACACAACCTGGGCATGGGAACTCGAACAGAAAGGATACAAGCAGATGACGATGGAGTGCAAGACAGGGATACTTAAAGTGAGTTTTTTGTTGCTGGTGGATGTTAGGAAGGCGGTCCAGTTTCCTCTGCCTTCTTAGCCATTACAAACCTTAACATATTTTCCCCCTCATTGGCCCTCCGTGCCCTGCTTTAAACACCCCTTTACATGCTGCAGGTATTGCATATAAAGGTGGAACGGCTGCAAAAAGAGCAAAGTTTTTTTCAAGAAGGCTGTCAAATGTAAAGATCTTCATTTGTTGCTGTGTAAAACAAACTGATAGTTGATGGGAGCAGCTGAAAAGATCGCCTTTGTTCTCATTTTAAAGTTGTTGAACAGGTGACTTGATGAAGGAGTCTTGTTGGTTTCTTTAACCTGCAGAGGTTTAGTTTGTGATTTTATTAACTGGCTTTAAAATAAACATCGTCAGTCGAGACAGGCTCGCTTCCTCGGTCCTGACACCGTGTCTGTTGGAGAGGCTGCAGCTCCACCATAAACTACGACGGCATCGTCCTCCCTGCTGCAAACTTTTTATCGAGAAAACTGAGGCTGGTTGGGTTGAATCTTGTATTACAGCATCCACACCACTATTAGTCTGTAATTATTCATTTCGCTCCCGGAACTAAAGAACTAACCAAAAACTACCCGTGAAACTGAATACAGAGGGTGTTTTCCACAGAATTGTATTGTATTTGTGGAGGTAGTGAGGCAAGCACGTGTGCGCGCCTGCGCGCAAGCACATTTGCGCGCGCCCTTGCTTGCATGCGCGCGCCCTTGCTTGCATGCGCGCGCCCTTGCTTTTTTGACTAAATTAATTGATCATAATAGATACTTTAGTAGAAGAAATGAATACAGGAGCAGTAATCAGCTGCCTCATCTCTTGTGGATGGACTCCGGCTGCACGGTCTTGGACCAGAGCTGGAAGCCGTAGTCCTTGTTCTGCTGCTCTCCACTTGAAGCAGGTTCTGGTTAGGGCAGAACTAAGACTATGGTCACATAGTCAGATGAAGGTCTGTAACTGAGTGAAGTGACCCAGAAGCACCTGCGTGGGTAGCCATAATAAGTGCTGGTTGAATTCTTGAAATACTAAGGAAAAGTGCTTTAGTCCTTCCTTTTTAGCAGTTGTGCATTTTCCTTTTTGAAAGGAAAGGAGATGATGCCACCCCAGTGATGCTCTATCCAACTGTCAGATCATGTATATATGTTAAATAATGGTGTGTTTTCCCTTTATTATAACCTGTTGATGTTTTGAAGCTTCAGCTGAACTGTGAACAAAAAGCTCCTTTAAAAAAAAAAAGGAGCTTTTTTTGTGAAGGACTTGATTTATATATAAAAGCTTTACAAATAAAGATTTAAGAGCTGTATTAAAATGAACAGTTCAAGTTTCACCATAAATGAGTTTGCATTAGTTCTGTCAGTTGATTTAAGTATTTATCAATTGTTTACTTGGCTTTTGTCTTTTTTAATGCCTTTCCTGTGCCTTTGTGAAGCAGTTTGAATTTCCTTGTGTCTGAATGAACTTTCCTTTTTGTGCCTTTCTCTTCAGTATTTGTGTGAATGTCAGTTTGACGACAACGTGAAGTTCAAAACTGCCATCAACGATGAGGACCCAGATAAGATGCGCCTGCAGCCGATCGGTCGGGACAAAGACGGACAGATGTACTGGTTCCAGCTGGACCAAGACGACAACGTGCGCGTTTATGTGGAGGAGCAGGACGACTTGGACGGGTCGTCGTGGAAGTGCATCGTCAGGTAAACGGACAGAAACAACCTGCAGGTGTGTGAAATAAACTTTAGAAAATGTTTACTTTTTTTTTTTTTTTCCCTCCCTGTAGAGAGAGAAACGATTTGGCAGAGGTCGTCGCTCAGCTGAAGACGCAGATTGATCCGGCGTTGTTGAAAAAAGAACAGGAAACGATACCTGAAGGTGGAGAGGACAAAGAAAAAACTGAAGGTAAAGGCAGCTTTTCAGTTTCTTCTTTGTAGATTTATATTAAAAATTAGCAGTTAAAATTCTATTTTCTCTGTATTGCAAGTTTGGATTTTTAGCTCTGTTATACCTTTGATCAACTTGAGCTTCTGGCATCCCCTCACTCTCAGCAGTGGTCATCACACTTCAGTTGACCTCTTTGTTGCCAGTTAGGTGGCTTTTTGTCATACCTCTTCAACTATTTCCTCCTCTTAAAAAGACACGCAATAAGCTGACAGTACTGAAAAGGAATCGGAGGTCTTGCTCATTAGATTGGCTTCAGGCCTACAAACCCGAACTTGGAATGTACCTGCATCAGCTTTTTTTTTTTTTTTTTAAACTAGAGGCACCAAAATTTAATTTGTTTATGTCGTGTTATGAAGATCAGGCTTTGATTGACCCCCCCGGTCATCCGTTCAATATTGAGAGGGTCCGTCAAAATTTTTCTATGCTTTAATCTCTGATTAGCGGCTAAAAATAGACGCATGTGAATACAAAGCATTACAGCGTTAAACTCATGCAGCCCCCAGTTTTTCAACAAAAACACCAATAACGCAGCAGCAACAGTTATTTTATGTGCAGTCTGTCTGCACATACTCAGCAAGCGCAAAGAGGCGGAGCCATTATTGAGACAGTGAGCTCAGGTGGAGCGAAAGGAAAAGCTTTTCTAGCGTCCAAAGCAGCAGCGCTTTTTCCAGGAACCACCGTTAAACCTTTACTGGGAAACAGCTCGAGGTCCTTCATCAACCACCTGATCAGCAAGTGTCAACATGAAGAAAAGAGAACTTGTTTCACACAGTGAAAAACTGCAGTAAATCTACGGAAGTTAAAATATGCAGATGAACTGTTGATAAGACAAAAATATTTCCTACTCAATTAATCGATGGAATAATTGATAGAATACACCAATACTAAAATAATTGATAGTTAAATTTACTGCTAATCCTAAAGTTTTATATACTTTTCTCCTTCATAGATGTGTAACATTGCCTCATTTTTCTTGGTTTCGGTGGCTGTGGCTCAGGAGGTAAAGCAGGTGGTGTAGGAAGGGTGGTGGTTTGATCCCTGGCTGCTCCAGTCTGCATGCCAAAGTGTCCTTGGGCAAGATATTGAACCCCAAGTTGCTCTCAATGTGTTCATCGGAGTGTGAATGCATGTGAATGGTAGACGGTGTTTGTATGAATGAGTGTGTGAGAGTGAATGCAAACATGTTGTATAAAGAGCTTTGAGTGCTCGAGTAGAAAAGCGCCACGTAAAAACCACTCCGTTTACCATCTTACAGTTTGTACTGAACAATATTAAATTGAGTTAGTAAAGTCATTAAAAGTACAGGGGGAAAAAAAAACAATGTTGTACTCATAAACATACATTGATTAGTGTTTACATCTTCCAGCAAATTCACACATTGTCATAAACAATAATGAATCCATTTAAAAATACATAGGAGTGGGTGCAGGTTTGTGGAAGCTTCCATGTNACCTTAAGTATGCCAGAGGTGGAGGAGAAGAGAGCTTGTGTCTTTGTGTCTGCACCTTCAGGCTCAAGATACGAAGGATCGTACCTATGTTATGTTTTGTTTTGTTTTGTTTTCTTCCATCTGAGAAGGGGTCCCTTCTCAGACAACACGACTGGCTTCTGGATAAATGTCATCCTCCTCCTCCTCAGCTCAAGCATCATATCCAGAACTGAAGTCACATTTTTGTGTGCCAGAAGGACTCTGAAACACACAAAACGTGCTTAAAGATGCTTATTTATTCTCGATATTGTCAATAGATTAGACACGTGACCCTCCCGTTTCTGTACTGCTGATGAGCTGGTTAAACAGCAGCAGCTGGTGTGAGAGTTTATTCACTTAAGTGTTCGAGTTCAACAATCTTAGATCCACTTCAAAGACTGTTTCAACAGCAGCCCTTACCTAAAAGTTCAGGAAATCCTCAACAGCTCACCTCAGTATCGTGGACATGGACACACAATGACAGCTGAGGTAAATGGCAGACTGACAGCCTACACTCACTGCAGATGAACAGTGGCCAGAGTAGTTTGTCTTACAGCGGCCACCGTAGTTAAGTTCATGAATTTGAATTGGGAACGGTGAGAAAACAGAATTCATTTGACTGCTATCTGCTGTCTACTGACATTAGTTGTGAGATTTTTACATGCTGTAACTTTAACATAAGATTCTCGACATTGATAAATTTTGCCTGTGCAAAATGATAAAGAAACTTAATGAAATGCCAAATGATGTGATGGCTTAAAATATTGTTTTGCCACACATGTTGCATACCGGAAATGTGATGGAACAAGCTTTGTATATATAGTAAATGGACTGGTACTTACACAGTGCTTTTAATTGAGCACTCAAAGCTTTTACTATGCACCTCATTCACCCAACCAAACACACATTCATACTGAGCACCTCGTCTAACATTAACACACACTCTCTCCAATGAATGGATTGGGGGGAACTCATGGTTTATCATCTTGCAGTAGCTAGTAATTCTGCTAGTGTAGACTTATGGAATTATTTTGTTTTTATAGCTTGGACAACACATTTTGACGTCTGCTTCCTGCAATTCGGTAAAAGTAACTGTCCCAAGATTTATCAGCTCCAACATGATCAGCGCAGTTTTTCTTGCGAGAGCAGAGCAATGCAGATGCACGGGTGCACAATTATGAATACAAACAAAGATTTTGCCCACTGAGGCTTTGACTCCACAGGGATTTCACGCAGTAATATAAGTTAAGCTTAACTGTTGCAAGCCCTGCAAAAATGGGAGGAAAGGAGGTGAGGAGGAAGAGTGATAGAAACCAAAGTTAAAGTGCAACCTTGGTTCAAAACAAACTTGCCATTATTCCAGCTTGATCAGTAGCAAAACTCGTGAGTGGTCATTTGAGNTTATTATTATTATTATTTATTTATTTTTTTTTTACAGGTGAGACCAAAAAGACTGATGATTCATCAGATGAAGACAGCAAAGACTCCACCAAGCCAGTCTGCCTAGACTCCCCAAAGACGGAGAACAATGAAAAAGTAACACAGAACCTGAAATCAGAAAATTCTGAAGCAAAATCGGCACTAAATGGTGCCATTGAAGGCAAAACGGACTCAGAAGATGTCAGTACAAAAGCCCAGAACATCAAAGAAGAGCCGATGGAAGTTTTGGACACTAAATCAAACTCAAATGAACGAACACCGGCCTCTGAGACATCATGTATATCAGTAAAGGCAGACAAAGGAGAGGAAGCAAAGAAGAACAGTGCTGAGGAGATGCAACAGACCATGAGGAATGATCAGCAGGCCAAGATCCCTTTGAAAAAAAGGGGAATGAAGTTCAGTGAAGACTTCGATAAAAATAGTGCCGTTATAGTGCAAAATCAATCGGTCTCTAATCTGAAGGAGGCTCCAAAAGACAACTCGACTGAACAGTCAAAGAAAGCTCAGAGTATAAATGATCACGTTAATGGTGAAGTTCCCCCATCGGAGAAAGGGTCACCAGAGTCTCTGACAGAAGCTGCAAGGAAATCTGAAGTTAAAGGAAATGACGCTCCGACCACAGACGAGGAGGTTATAAAAGACAAAAAGGATGAGACAGAGGGAATCACCCCACACCGAGCAGATTTAGACAAGAAAAGTCAAGATGAAAAGGAAACGGAAAAAAGGGAAACGTGCGAGTCTTTGCTGCCACCGACAGAACCGGCACCTTTATCTAAAGAGATAAATAATGCAGCAGAGAAATCCTCTAATCATGAAGGGCTTAAAAAAACAGAATCCAAACCAGCAGACACAGAAGAGTCTTGTAAGGTGAACAAGACGACATTAAAGGAAAGTCATAAAACATTAACAGCTGATGAGTCAGGGAACCTAAATTTAAATCACGAAGTTGAATCCAAAGAAGCTGAATCAAAAGATTCAAAGAAATCCCAGGAAAACCCAGACAGTGTAGATGTGGACGCGTCCAAATCGAGTCAGACTAAAGAAAACAAGGCACCTGAAAGTGTAACGGACAAGCAAACAGATGTGAGTGACCCTAAAGAGACGGGATCATCCGAGGCTAATGTAGAGAAATCTGATAACTCTGCTCTGAAAGAGAAGCTGGAAAGTTTGAAGACAACAGAGACGCAGTCTGCGGACACTCTAGACAGATCTGTTGACTCTGAAAACACCGGATCAGAGTCTGTCACTAAAATAGAAAGTAAGAAAGCAGAAGAAACAGCCAACACTAAGGAGAGCGTGGACCCTCCTGTCATCGAAAAGGTCGACAAATCAGAGTCACGTAAACCCGCAGAGGAGCACGATGGCATCAAAGATGCAGAGATGACTCCTGCAGCTGGTGAGACAGAACAGCCAAAAGACATAAAGAAAACTGTCAACTGTGAAGACAGCGCGGTACGTGATGTTTCCAAGATAAGCGACACTGTGTCCGGGCCTGTGGCTGCCGAAGCACAGGGTGTTAAACTCGATGTGACAAAACCGCAAAAAGATGACAAAGCTGAGACCAACTCTGTCACACAAAAGATGGCGGAGCAGGCGTCTGAAGGCCAAGATAAAACATCGAGCCCCGTTGAGAAGATGAATGTCTCTGATGAAAAACCCAAAAGACTAGAAACGGAGCAGGAGAAGGATCCCGAGAAAAAGCCCAGCGAGGTCGAGGCAGAGCGACTGCCATCAGAAAATAAAAAGGGTGCTGACAAGGAAAATGAAAAGGACACGGATAATGAAAAGCTTCCAAATTGCAAAGAGGATTCCACAGCAGATAAACTCTCAGTAATGGAGAAGAGCAAGGGCAAAAGTGAGGATGTGGATTCCCAGACGAAAAAAGAGGCGGCGAATGGCAGTGAAGCCCCAGCAGATGTTCAGGAGGAGCGTGTCTGCCGGAAGAATAAGCGTCCAGTCCACCGAAGGAAAGCTGAACTCCAGAGGGAGGAACGACAAGGGGACTCAGAGTCTGATACAAATGCAGGGAGATCCCTGCGAAGATCGCCGAGGATCTCGAGGCCGACGCCAAAGGCGGTAGAGATCCAGGACAAGAAGCAGGAGAAGTCGCAGGCAGCTCAAGTGTCTCAGAAGCACGAGGAGGAGAAGGGTGAGAAACGAAAGGGTGAAGAGGAGGAGGACGACAAGGAAGAGGTGGAGGTGAAGACTGTTCAGAGGAAACCAAGAGAGAAAAAGACGGATCAGGAAGGCCAACCCAAACCCAAGGTAAGACCAGGCAGTCATTTCCATGGACTGCATATAAAAGATGGACATAGCCACAATGACATCATTCCAGTTGTGAAGCTTCAAGCTGGGGAGGTTTTCGTGGAGGTTCTGAAACCGAGACACATGGGTACATTCGTGGGCCTCACGAGTTAGGCCCACCCTAAGGGTGTACCCTGCCTTACCATCCTTTTTGACTATTGGGAAGCTTAATGTGCAGATTGACAATAAGGTTGTATTAAATAAGGCTTTCTATACTAGTGATTCCTACCTGATGGGCCATGAAGGTCCTGCAGTCCTTAAGGTTGGGAATTTTTGAAGCCAGAGTCGCTCCCTGGGGGTTTAAGGTACTTCATCAGTGGCTTCAGTTTTCAGATGGAGAAGCTGCACTTTTATGTGCAGACTGCGGTCATGTTGCAAAATGCACAGCTCTATTTTTGCTTCAACATTTTACTGTTATTGCTTTTTGTTTAGGGGAGGAAGAGGCGGAAGCTTCGGTGGTCCAACACTCGAACGCGCCGCAGGAAGAAAGACTCAGAAGATGAAGACGACAACAGCGACGAGGAGTCCAGCGAAGAAGAGGAGAGCGAGGAGGAAGACGACAGCGATGAAGACTACAAGGTTGAGCGAACCAGAAAGAGGCGAAATCGTAACAGAGTAAGACGAAGCTCAGACTCATCAACGTCCTCCGATGAAGATCTACCTCCAAATGACGACCCCTGCAAACACTGCGGTCTTTCAAATCACCCTGAGCTGGTGGGTACCCGCAAAATCTCACCAGCATATATTTATACTTATTTAGGAAGAACAAGGGAAAGAGAAGAGACCTAAATTATAACCGCAAAGAGAAATGGGAGATCTGGAATCGGGGCAGTTTCCAACCTTGAGCTTGGAAAAGGAGCAAGTCCTGTGGCTCCTCCTAGTGGGGAGAAGGCACAACAACTCCTCTTTAGGTGTAAATGTAGCCCAAAATTTAAGATCACTCCTAATATGAGAGGAGACAACTGGAGAGTTTATGTTTGAAGTCTAACCGGCAGTGATTTCACATGTTGTAGCGTAAACGTAATTTTTGGCAAGCAGGAAAAAGGAATTTTTGGTTGTCACTGATTCCAAATAATTCTCTCCCCAGATAGTAATGTGACTCAGAACTGGAGAATTTTCACTGGACACAAAACTCACTTGAATAAAGTAACAGTAGAAAAGAGCTATGTGAGAAAACACCAGGGTTTTTGATAGATTTGAAGGTGCGAGCCTGTGTAATAGTTTTGTAACAACACAGAGCATTTTTTGGCAACTTTTGGGTTACCACAGGGAAGGCATTTTTAGATTCTTATTTTAAATTAAGAGAGAGATATAACAATGAGGTACATTTAGTATTAGGTACTGGGTATGAGGTAAATTAAGAAATGAATGAAGCTGAGAGAGAGAAGATGAGAAAAGGGCAGTTTGGGTCGGGTTCTGCTGATGATCTCGGGATCAGAGTTCAACTAACAGCTTGCTGGTTCATCCTTGTGCCACTGCGTTACACCAAAGCTAGTTAGAAAAGTTATTAGCAGAATTTTTTTTTTTTTTTGCTTAATGTCCAAAACATCTGCAGTTAGGGTTTCTTAATTTAAAAAGAATTTCTTTGTGGTTTTTGCCTCTGTGCACCACCACAGTGGATTTTAAATCAAAGATTCAAGATGTGATTGAAGTCCAGACTTTCAGCTTCTTTGTGTGTGTGTGTGAGATTTATGAGTTGTATTTATTTTAAGGACATAGGAACAGAAATCAGCACCTGTGGGCAAAACTCCCCTTCTCCCTAAAATACCCCAACAAGTCATCACCATCCAGCAGTCGTCCTTGGATACAAAAACATGCATGCATAGATCTGCGTGACAGGAGAGTATTTCAGACCAAACTCCTGTTTTGAGTATCTACTGGTCTTTGGGAAGAAAAGAAAAATGGTCCCCCACAGTTTGCCGCTCTCTTTGTAAACTTTCCAAAAATGTAAATATTTGCCTCATTTTCTGTAATATTTTCTCCAACTTTGCGAGTCAC
>JASGAU010363363.1:0-14047 GCA_030220045.1 Australoheros facetus
TTGACATTGTCTGTTTTTGTAATAAACTTTGTGTATATGCATTAAGACTTTGTCAGCGAGGATTTTTTCTTCAAGAACACAACCATTCAGACACGGCAGTTAGTATAGCTGGGCTCACTGCATAGAACTGCTCGAGATAAGGCAAAACAGAGCTCATGCTAAGTGTCCACACGATCTCTATCCACAACAACTGAATTGCTGTGGTATTTTGTGCAGATAATAAACTGCTGTCACAACCAACTGATGCGGAGTGGATCATTGAGCAGCAAAGAGATATGACCAGACAGACATCGGTCACATATCAATATATTTTCTGTCATGTAGGCCGGGTGGAAATGGATCTAGATGCAGAGGCAACAGTTCACCGTAAACAAGGTTTTATCACAATAAAGATTTACCAAAAAACAGGTGGGGGTTGTGAAAAGTCTGGAAAGCACAGAGAAAAGAGAAAGGAAACAGGGTCAGGCAGGAATTAATTAACTAAAAAGTGATGGTCAGGGGGGCAAGAAGGCTTACTCAGTGAAACTCAGATTTGGAAACTGGTTGGGATCGTGGCTGGTGAAGTGAGTCAGGGCTGAGGTGGTCTGTGGGGCAGGAAGGCGGAAGCAGGAGAGCTGGTGGCCGAGAAGACAAGATCCGAGGCATGGTGGCGCTGTTTCGCTGCTCCAAGAAAAGGTGATGCCGCATGAGTGGAGATGACTGAAGAAACAGGAGACGACAGAATGAGCAACTGGTAAGCGAGAGTATATTCCAAAAAGGCTAGGCAGCTTGGTTTACCACAGGGAGGTTGAACAATCTGACAGCAAGTTAGTGTCTCAGCTCCTCCTAAATACTCCTGACTTTGATGACAACCAGGAACAGGTGTGCGCCCAGGCACAGCCATGACAACAGGAACACAGCTGCCTGCTCAATAGATCATCTGGAACACAGACATTCCAACAAATCACACAGCCCGTCCTGACCCATGACAATTTTCATGTGTGATATAAGATGAGACAATATCATTTATATCGATATAGTATGTCACGCTATAATCATACTTGTAGATCCACCAGTTCACCTTACTCTTTTCCCAGTTTGTCTTCAACTTCACACTGCCCCGCCTATCTCCCTCAATGCTTCACCTGTAAATCATGCAGGAAGCGACAGCATGGCAGTGTTGCCAACTTAGCAACTTTGTCGCTAGATTTAGTTGTTTTTTTAGAGCCCCCAACAACTTTTTTTATTTCAAAAAAGTGATTTGCGAGAAATTTATTAACTTTTTCCAGTGACGTTGATGACTTTTGTGTACATACATCCATCGGACTGCGTCCGTTCGTATGTTTTGGCATCGCCTAGACATGCAAGAGTAGCTGGCTGCAGGCAAGAGGGTGCCCCCATAGCGGAAGTTCTTTGTACTGTAAGTAACTAGACCTTAATAATGGAGGTCTTTTTTTGTGTGTTCGTGATGCAGCTGGCAGATACATAGATACTGCATTGAGCAGGTGGGGCTGTTGCCGTGATACGTCAAGGCATGTGTCTATGGATTTACTGAGCTAGAACACTGTTGACTGAAGGATGGAATTTTGTTCATTCAGTCTGTTTTCATGTTTTATTTGCACAGAGTACTAGATGTACAGGAGTACACACAGGAGGAAGCACTTTGAAGTCTACTTCACTGGAGACTGGCTTTTTAAAGAATAAGTCAGCTTTTGCTATTTTTACTCTGTATTGTTTCCGCTTACATTTTAATAGCACAGCTGTGAGTGTTTTGTTATGGAGGAAAAAAGCATTAATTTATTTGAGGAGCATTTTTATTTAAATATGCCAATAGTTTATTTTTGAGCAATTTCTCATGTACATCTACAGCTGAATGTTAATAAAAGTGCCTGTGTGACATTTGGGACATGAAACTTTGACTCAGAAGTGCCTTTTGTTTATACCTTTTGGGAAGAAAATATATCAAGCTATATATCGTATATCGCCATTCAGCAAAAAAATATTGAGATATTATTTTTGGTTCATATCACCCAGCCCTACTTCCAGGCCGGGGGGGTCCTGACTGTTGTTTATGCTTATGCACCAAATGACAGTTAAGAGAACCTACCCATCTTAGAATCACTGGGCAGACTGATTGAGGGTGCTCCATCTGGTGACTCCATCTTCCTGCTGGGAGACTTCAACGCTCATGTTGGCAATTACAGTGAGACCTGGAGGGGCGTGGCTGGAAGGAACGGCCTGCCTCATCTAAACCCAAATGGTGTTTTGTTATTGGACTTCTGTGCAAACCAATTTGCCCTGGTGCCACATGCCCATAAGTGCATGTAGCACCACCCTAGGGCGCAGGTCGATAGAATAGAATAGAATAGCGTTTTATTGTCACTGAAAAAAACAATGCTAAGAACAATATTAAAACAGTGAAATGCAGTTTAGCATCCTCTCTAAGGCAGTGGTTAAAAAGATAAAAACTGTACATATGCAAAACAACAATAAATAAATAAATATAGTAAATTAAAATAAATATATTAACACTAGGAAAAAGTATGTACAAGCTTAAGATTGTTTAATGTGATGTGTGCAATCGGTGGTGGTGGTGGGGGGGNCTCCTAGATTGTCCATTCGAATACATGATTGTCCATTAATTCTGCTGTTTTGCCCATCAGGGTGGATAGGTTGGCTGAAGGTGGGGGATTGATGGCTTTCACAGCCTGAGGGAAGAAGCTGTGTTTCAGCCAGTTCATGTTTGCCTTTAATTGTCTGAATCTGTTTTTTGAGGGGAGGGGGGAAAACAGAGAGTGTAGTGTCCATTGCAATGCAGAGAGCCTTTTTCTGGAGTGAGGTACCCGTGATTTTTTCTGCCTCTCTCACCACTCGCTGCAGGTCTCTCCTGACCCATGCTGTGCAGCTGGTGAACCAAACTGTGCAGCAGTAGGTCAGGAGGCTTTCAATGGTAGCTCTGTAAAAGTTCAAGCAAGCGTTGAGGGAGGTGGGAGTGCTTGAGCTTCCTGAGGAAGTAGATTCTCTGTTGTGCCTTCCCCACTTGGTGTCGAGTGTTGAGAGCCCAGGTGAGGTCAGCAGAGATGTGCACCCCAAGAAACTTAAAGTTCTCCACTCTCTCGACCTCCACTCCATTAATGTGGAGAGCTGTGGTCTCAGTGCGTGTGGGTCTTCTAAAATCCACCACTAGCTCCTTGGTTTTGTTGGGGTTTAATTCCAGGTTGTTATTATTGCACCATACTGTGCAATGGTGGTGTCATCAGCAAACTTAATGATGGTATTGGAGGTGTGAATGGGGGAGCAGTCATGAGTGAAGAGTGAGTAGAGGAGGGGGCTGAGGACACATCCTTGTGGGGTACCTGTGTTCAAGATGAGAGCTGAGGATGAGCGGTCTCCCATCCTGACAAATTGGGGTCTGTTCCTCAGAAAGTCAAATATCCATGAACACAGTGAACTGCCCAGGCCCAGATCGCGCAGTTTTTTGACCAGGTTATGTGGAATAACTGTATTAAAGGCTGAACTGAAATCCACGAACAGCATTCTTACATATTAATTTTTCTGGTGAGTGAGAGCTGTGATCACAGCATCCTCTGTTGACCTGTTTGCCCTATAGGCAAACTGATGTTGGTCAAGATCAGCTGGGATGGCAGATCTGATATGAGGGATAATTAGTCTCTCAAAGCATTTGGAGATGATGGGAGTTAGAGCGACTGGGCAGAAGTCATTTAGGCAGCTCACTGTGTTTTTCTTTGCCACTGGGATGATGATGGCCAATTTGAGGCAGGTGGGAACAACAGATTGTTGCGGTGAGGTGTTGAAAATTGTGGTGAACACTTCTGACAGCTGGTCTGCGCAGGCCTTCAGAATGCGTCCGGCAACACCATCTGGTCCAGGGGCTTTGCCGGTGTTTATCCTACGCAGAGCAGAAAGGACCTGGTTTGAAAGCAGCTGAATGGGGGTGTCCTCAGTTGTCCACCTAAGCTTCGTGGTGGTTTCCAGGTTGTTGTTGTTCTGATGGTCGAAGCCTTGAGGCGACTGTTTGTTGTCATTTGGCGCTATAGAAATAAAATTGAATTAAATTGAAGCGAGCAAAGAACTGATTCAGTGTGTCAGTGTGGGCACTGTCTGTGGAGGTTGTGGGTGTGTCGATTTTGCAATTGTATCATCAGATCTGCGGGAGGACTCAGGTGAAGCGAGGGGCTGAGCTGTCAACTGATCACCACCTGGTGGTTGGTTGGATCAGGTGGCAGGGGAGGATGCTGGGCAGGCCCGGCGCACCTAAACGTATTGTGAGGGTGCACTGGAAATGACTGGCAGAGGCCCCAGTCTGTGAGATCTTCAGCTCCCACCTCTGGCAGAACTTCAATAGCATTCCAAAGGAGGCTGAGGACAATGAGTCTAAATGGACCATGTTCTGCACCTCCGTTGTGGCTGCTGCTCAGAGCTGTGGTTGCCAGGTGGTTGGTGCCTGTTGTGGTGGTAATCCCCGAACCAAATGGTGGTCACTGGAATTGAAGGGCGCCATCAAGCTGAAGCAGGAGTCCTATCAGCCTTGGTTAGCCTGTGGGACTCCAGAGGCAGCTGACGGGTACCGGCAGGCCAAGCAGAATGTGGCTCAGGCAGTGGCCGAAGCAAAAACTTGGGTGTGGGAGGAGTTCAGTGAGGCCATGGAAAAGAGACTTTCGGATGGCCTCTACCGCTTCCCTCAGGGAATCATATGGGAGGTGGTGTGGGAGTATGGGGGTGCCTGGCCCATAGTTCAGAGTCTTGTTCACAAGTGACGGGAGAAGGGAACACAAGATTGACAAACAGATTGGGGCTGCGTCTGCAGTGATGCGGATGCTGTGCCATTCTGTCATGATAAAGAGGGAGGTGAGCATAAAAGTGAAGCTGTTGATTTACCGGTCAATCTACATCCCTACCCTTGTCTATGGTCATGAGTTTCGGGTAGTGACAGAAAAAAATTATATTGCAGGTACAAACGGCAGAAATTTCCAATTCAATTCAATTTTATTTATATAGTGCCAGATAACAACAGTCATGACAAGGAGCTTTATATTGTAAGGTAAAGACCCTCAATAATTACAGACAAAACAACAGTCAAAACAACCCCCTATGAGCAAGCAATTGGCGACAGTGGGAAGGGAAAAACTCCCTTTTAACACGAAGAAACTTCCGGCAGAACGAGGCTCAGGGAGGGGGCAGTCATCTGCCGCGACTGGTTGGGGCTGAGGGCAGAGAGACAGGACAAAAGACATGTTGTAAAAGAGAGCCAGAGATTAATAAAAATTAATGATTAAATACAGCGTGTAGCATAAACAAAATAAATAAGGTGAATGAAAAGAAACAGTGCATTATGGGAACCCCCCCAGCAGCAGCATAACTAAGGGGTGGTTCAGGGTCACCTGATCCAGCCCTAAGTATAGAATGCCTTTATTGTCATTATACAAGATTTACAATGCGTTTGGAGTTTGATCATAAAAGAAAGTTTTAAGCCTAATCTTACAAATAGAGATGGTGTCTGTGTCCCAAATCTATGCTGGGAGCTGGTTCCACAGAAGAGGGGCCTGAAAGCTGACGGCTCTGCCTCCCATTCTACACTTAAGTATCCTAGGTCCTCCTGCTCTCTGACGGAGATGGTCGCATTCTATCTCTCTCCTGCCTTCTTGCCCTCCCCCATCTCTCCCGCTTGCTGTAAGTGCCTCTCTTACACATTGACCGAACAACAATAAGATTAAGAAGCAACATCGATCTGGCAAACTGGGCTCTCAACACCATTGATCATATTCGTGGGGCTCATGGCGACCTGTGTCTCAGCGCTGTCAGCTGAGGACGTGGAAGACATATACATATTCGGCTTTTTGGTAACGGGAACTCTTCTGTCTGGGCTTGGAGGATACCTGATTTACCGGGAAATTAAGAAAATATGGGCAGCAGTTCGAGATCTACCGAGACTGCAGAACCAGATGGATAGGCTGTGCAGAGCCATACAGACTCAGACTCAAAGCATGTTGGACCTGAGCCGCAAGCTGCATGCATAGTCCACCGTGCTCACAGGTGAAAGGGATTAGATCTGGAGATAACGTGTGGTTCAAGAATTCGGCTCCCTAGCTGGCCTTGAGGCTGATAATCATATCTCTCCGGACGTATGTCAGTGGCCATGGTATGCCGCTGACATACGTCCATCGCTATCAGCGAACTGTTTTGGCTGGGAGCTGGGATCTGGCTCCAAAATGCCCTGACCCCCTTGTCTCTGTCTGCACCCCCCAGCCAACCATATTGCTATTCCTACTTTAAATGTGCAATATGCTTTGGTAAAGGTGGGGGGTTTTTTTGACCCAGGTATTGTGCTCATATATGAGCACAGTACAAGATGTTTTTTTTTTAACCTAACTATCCTATTGTGTGTTTGTTTTCCTTTCTTCTTGGGACTGATTGAGCTGGTGGCGCCCTTAGTGGCAATGGCTGCAGACACCGTCTCCCCCTACAGTGTATCACAAAAGTGAGTACACCCCTCACATGTCTGCATATATTTAAGTATATCTGTTCATGGGACAACACTTACAAAATGACACTTTGACACAATGAAAAGTAGTCTGTGTGCAGCTTATATAAAAGTCTTCATGTAGCGCAACAATTCGTCTTTTAAGATCCCCAGAGAGTTCTTTGCCATGAGGTGCCATGTTGGAACTTTCAGTGACCAGTATGAGAGCATGTGAGAGCTGTACTACAAAATTGAACACACCTGCTCCCTATGCACACCTGAGACCTAGTAACACTAATGAGTCACATGACATTTTGGAGGGGAAATGACAAGCAGTGCTCAATTTGGACACTTACAGGTGTAGTCGCTTAGGGGTGTACTCACATTTGTTGCCGCTGGTTTAGACATTAATGGCTGTATATTGTTATTTTGAGGGAAGAATAAATTTACACTGTTATATAAGCAGGACACAGACACATTTTCCCATAAATTTCCCGTATTTTAATATAATAATTTAAAAAATGCATTCCTGTGCCGCTCCAGATTGAATTTTGTCACTAACCTTGCGAGAACTGCCACCTGCAGTAGCGCCGACAGCAGGAACAAACCCCGAAAAAACAACGGGACCTTGGTTGGCCTCAGCGTTGCCAACTTAGTGTCATTTCAGACCCCCATAGCTTTTTTTTTTCTTTTCCAAAAAGCGACTAGCGACAGCGAAGTCCTCCGCTGTTGCTGTGTTTTGTGTACATAAAGTCTTCCTATTGTGTCCCATCGTACACTTTGGCATCGCCCAGACCTCACTTCGACTCCACCCTCCAACCCCCGGACCTCACTTAAACACAGAGCCTGCCTACCCGTTCCCTCCGCTCCCATCCCTAGACCTCACTTCGGCCTTTATCAACCTTTGACACAGCCGACAGTGAGTTTTCTTACACAAGTTGGCAACGATAGCCACGTTTAACCCTCCTCCTTTATCTGGGCTAACAGTCACACCCCACATAAGTGTTTTCGTTAAATTTGATATTCTAATAATAAACAATATGGGACAAAATTGATCTATGTAATGTGGGTCTAGGCAAAGCATTAAAGTTATTAAATTATTTCATAAAGTTCATTTGTAGTTCTCAACATATTTAGTGTTTTTTTCTTCACTTTTTGTCTCTCCAAAGATGTTTTTCCTCTCTCCTACAGCCTCGATTGCAACTACATGCAAATTACCAATTATGCAAATTAGGTGATGACGTCATACAGCGACCTCTATTTTCAGCGGCAGAAAATTTCCTGTATTTTTAAGTACAAAACTTGACAGGTATGCCATCAACACCCCCAAGAGTTGGTCTGCACAGTCCCTTAGCACCCGCCCAGGGATGTTGTCTGGGCCAGCAGCTTTGCAGGGATTAATCCTCTGTTGAATCCTCCTCACCTCTGTTGGGGTCACACTGAGGGACTCGTCTCCAGGTTGTGGGCTGAGTCTGGTGGTGGAGGGCGTGGTGGGGTCCTCAAAGCAGGTGTAGAACCTATTTAGAATGTCAAGCAGAGAAGGGTTCCTAGGGCACTGTGCATCTCTGGAGTTACCGTATGTGATGCACTTGATGCCCTTCCACATACTCCATGGCTCCTGGGAGGAGAAGAGTCCCTGGATCTTCTGAGCATATGTGGCTTTGGCCCTCTTTATGCCAGCAGTCAGCTCTCTTCTGGCCCTCCTGAGTGTCTGTGAGTAACTAAACCTGAAGGCAGCATCCTTTGCTATCAGCAGAGAGTGAACATCTACATAAAGCCGGGGTTTCTGGTTTGGCTAGCACGTCAGTCCTGGTGGTAACATCACCAACAGACTTGTTTATGTAACTGAGAACAGCAGATGTATAATTCTCCAGATCCACCTTTCCCTCACAGACAGCAGGCTCCCTGAAGACCTGCCAGTCTGTACACTGAAAACAGTCCTGCAGTAGAGAGACAGCATCACTGAGCCACACAGTGACGGTCTTCTTTGTTGGTCTGGAGCGTCTCAGCAGGGAGTGATAGGCCAGGACCAGCATGATGTGGTCGGCTTTGTATGCATCTTGAATGTTGGTGTAAACACAGTCGAGTGTGTTATTTCCCCATGGTGGTATGGTGACATGCTTGTAAAACTTTGGCAGAATGTCTGTTGGGTTTATGTGGTTACAGTCCCCCGCTACCACATAAAATGCCTCTGGGTGCTTGTTCTGAAACAAGCTAATGGTGATGTGTAGCTCCTTGAGTGCCTTGTTAGCCTTAGCATCCACTGGTATGTAAGCAGCGATGACAAACACCGCCACAAACTCGTGAGGCAGATAATGTGCCCGACATTTAACAGTCAAATGTTCAATTGCCTCCTAGCAGTGGCTGTTCACCACACTACAGTTTTTACGCCAATCTTTGTTTATGTAGATCCATAAGCCACTCCCACGAGCTTTCCCTGATAGCTGGTTGTGGTCCACACAAAATAGCAGCCAGCTGTTGATCTGGAGGCTAAGTTGGGAAAGTTGTTGTTTAGCCATGTTTCCGTCAGGCAAAGTACCACGCAGTTCCTCATCTCATGCGAAACACTCAGCCTCAGCTGTAGAAGGTCCACTTTGTTGTCCAGGGATGTTGGCCAGGAACAGGGAAGGAATTGGTGGTCTGATAGTATTAGCTTTTAGTTCTGAGTTGGCGATTGTTGCCGTTGTGGCTGAACCTTCCCTTATTGTGATGAGATCGGTTCAGCTGTACGTTATCCGCACAAGACAGGCAAGGTTGGTGTCAGGACCGGTTGGAAAAACATTTTTGTCGGGCTTAACACTGGGAGCTTGAGAAGCCGCTGCACAGCTGCATGCCAACATCTTGCATCCAAAGTACAAATATATTAAAACAAACAAACAAACAGTATGTTAACTTCAAAAGGCTCATATCTGTAGGGCTGAAGCTGATTAGAAAATATGCAGCAGCTGATTAAATCTGCCCCACCTGCCCATGGGCAAAAACCCAAACCCCACCATAATTGATAACGGTTTACAGAGAACACAAGATGTTAACTGTTTAAACTATTTTACCCTTATTTCACTTTTTAAAATCCTTTTAAAATTCTTATTTTGTTGTAGTTTTTTCTTATTTTATTTATTGCGAACAGGTCGACATCAATGCAAACTCCCTGAAGTTCTCTATTAATCTTCTGATTAAAACACATTAAAAATACCTTCTGTTGTAATTTAAATGTGTTTAAAAATGGTAATTATTTTTAACTTCCTGTGATTCTGCCCATTAAACACAGTACCACCTAAAGGCCAAGAAAGAGAAGGCAGATATTTCTGTTTCCAAAACATTTATTTTCATTTCTTATTGAAATCTTCAGTACAGTCTGTCACCTGACAGGAATGCATGAGAGAAAACATGAATGGCTCAAAGCAGTCACATGAACAGCATCATGCGTATCAATGTAATTGAACTGCAAATAAACTCCCCACCCCTTCATGACCATCCAGGTGGGCTCCTGAACTGTGGACAAGCCCTTCAGGGTCATGTAAAAACATGAACATAGACAGCTAAGTATTAAAAAGGCAACAACATGAACAACCCAACACCATCCCCTCCCCCAACCCACCTGAAAGGCCACAGCCCTGGAGTGACATCATCATCATCCTGACATTCAGTAAAGATTTTGAACAGATGTGGTCCAGAAGCAACAAAAACATCACCAGCCAATCAGAGGAAGGGATCTAAGATTTCCTGTCACCTGATTGGATGAGAGATATATTTTTACACTTTGCTGAGGAGCTGCTGCCCCCTAATGGTGAACAGAAATATACACACAGGTATCTGTAGTATATACAAACAGCTGCTGCACAGACACGTCTGATCAAATCTCCATCACCGGCCATCAGACAATTAAAAACATTGTTTTACTCTGGAGATCGACTTCACATTCCACATTTCACATTCTCATGACTTCCTGTTTACAATCTGATTACTTTCTGTTTACATTATTGATGGGGTTCAAACTCTCAATTCTGGAAACAAGTTCCCCCGTCTCTGAGGCTGAGACATATTTTATATTTGATTTAAATCTGAAACTGCCATGCTTTTGGATTTGTATTCTAACGGCCATACTTCCTGTATGTTTCACATTAAAAGCCTCATGTTGTTGCTTTGAGCTTTTACACTGGAAAAATATGCTTAACCCTTTCTTAGAAGCACATCAATAATAATTTACATTGTTTAAAACACAAAAATAAAAACAGGGTCCAAATATTTTTAAAAAACAAAATTAGAAATGTTTTAAGACTTTCAGATTCTCCATGTCCCCACAGACACACACAAGTGTCAAGTTTATTAAAAAGAAAACAATAAGAAAGTTTAACCTTAAACAAAGGAGTGTGTGTGTGTGTGTGTGTGGAGAAAATACTCCTCCCATCTCTTCTCAGACAAATCCATCCTTCCAGATCTTCAAAAATCAGTCTTTGTATCCAAACAGCTGATTACGGAGATAAACCATGTGACCTGCAGGTTTCAGTCCTGATACAGACATTGGTACTTCTTGTGAGGACCCTTATTATACCTGTTACTGATTTGACCTTTGCTACCATTGTAATTCAAAGTTATTGATTATTCACATTTAGTCAGACTGTCCCTTTAAAGCAGCAGAACTCACTGCGAGCAGCTCCTGTCTGCAGTGAATCATGGATGTTGAGATTATTGATCATTGAGAGACTGAGGAAAACTAAAAGAAAACAGATTCTCAGGTAGCTTCTGAACTGTCTGTTTCTCTGCTTTCTGACTTGCCCTGTGGAGGTTTATTTGGAAGGAGATCAGAGATAATGAAATCATCATCTGGAAGTTTCTATCATAACAGTCATCCCTTTAACATACTGAACTACAATCCTAAGCTGAACTGAAGCTCAATCATAAAAACCAACAGAATGTCCTCATTTGTAAAGCCGTCCTCACTCAAGAGTATAACTGAGCCTGGTCCCCACAAAGACAGCTGGACAGCACACACACGTGCACACACACACACACACACACAGTCTATGAAGGAGGGGTCAGGGGGGGCAGCCCCTCATCACTGGGTGTGGCCGTGTCATCGCTGGGCTCCAGACTATCCTTCAGGCTCACTGTGCTGTCTGAAGGGGGTGGGGTCGACTCGGAATGGGGTGGGGTTAGCTCTGATGTGGGTGGGGCTAACTCTGTGGGGGGTGGAGTTTCAGGGAAGGGTTCCTGGGTCCCATTGGATGTCAGAGGGGGGTTGGGTTCCTGCAACAGTGTGGTTTCAGTGGGAGGGCATGTCACGAATACAGGCTCAACTCGACGAGGGGTGGAGTTAGAGATGAGGCTGTCATTGAGAGACAGCGAAGATTTCTCAACCAAACGCCACTGCATTATGCTGGTGTCCTTCCCCCCCGTCGAGATCAGGTGACTGTCATTATACAGGAAGGCAACGTTGGTCACATGACTGCTGTGGGCGCTGTACTTATGGCTGGGGGCCTGCAGACAAACACTTTATTAACAAAGCTGATGGTGTTTTCTTTAAACTGTCATTTAGAATAAAAACACTAGAACTAGAAAAAAATAATAAAAAAACATCAACATGTAGCTTTTTATTAGGAACACCTGACTTATTCCTACAATGATCCAATTAACCAATCACAGGCCTTCATGCCAGTTTAGGTCAGGACCTTCATTTCAGAGCACTTAAACTTTATAATCTCCTGTTCTTATGTGGCAAATAACAGTTCAGAGTACCTAGCCTTCTTGGACTCCCTGGGTGAGGTGCCAGAAGCTGTCCTAACTGAGGAGTCCATTGTCCTACTGGGGGCCTTGAATACTCAAAGATGGTCTGTCTGATCTGAACCCAGGTGGTTACTGGAAGTCTGTGCTAACCACAGTTTGCCCATAATGAACACCATGTTCAAGCATGAGGGGGTTCATACGTGCACCCTAGGCCTCAAGAACAGCTTGACTTTTTTCACTTCAAGATAAAATTTCCTTTTACAGAAAAATGAAGTCACAACAGTTTGACAAAGCTAGTTGATTTAGAATGATCCTGACTGGCTAACATATGTGGGCCATGTTCCACAGCATCATTGTTGAGGTGGCTGTGTGGCACTGCAGCTTCAAGAATGCTGATTGGTCATTCAGGAGACAATGTGAGTAGAGTCAGCTAAGGTTGTTTGGCATCTCACCAGGATGCATCCTGGACACCTCTTAGCTGAGGTGTTTGTGTCTAACTGGGAAAACAGATACCAGAGCAGACCCCCAAGAGATTACATCGCTTGGCTGGTTCGGGAATGCCTCTGTCCCATTAGAAGAGCTGGAGAAGATAGGTGGCTGAGGAAGGTCTGGGGTTCTTAGATTAGACTGCTGGTCCCAAGACCCAGATCAGAGGAGCTGAGTTTATGATTAAATCTGGGATTAAACCATTGTTGTCAGGATATTTAAGATCATCCTTCAAGACTTTAAAGAGATTTTTAGGTGTAGGCTCGGTTGGACAATTAAGTTTTATTTAGGGGTGCAGTTAGAAATTCAGAGAAAGTCTTGAGGAAATTAAGTAAGTGTGTTTGTGTCACCTTGAAGGTGGAGCATGGGTAGGCGAACAGGTGAACTTTACAGAAGTCATCAGCCAGAGCGATCACCTTCCTGTTGTGAGATCTGATCAGAGCATTGATGTCAGTGCCATCTGAACCCTCTGGCCAAACACCTGAGAGAGAGAGAGAGAGAGAGAGAGAGCGAGAGAGAGCGAGTAATGTGTAAAGTGAGCTCAGAGAAGTTCAGAAGAGAAAGAAAACAAAGCAATTTGTTTACACTTCACCAACTGTTGAATCAGGAAACCTCAGGAAGAGCTTTTTCAGAACGTCTTCAGAATTAACACCCTAACACACACACACACACACACACACACACACAGGTGTACTGACCAAAAACGTGGTATCCCAGGACGCAGGTGTAAGTCGCCCAGTCAATGTCTTTACACTCAGAACGATTTCTGATCAGTTTACAACCATTTGGAATGTCCCCTGTGAACACACACCTGTCACTATACAGTACAACAATAAATTATGGCAGTATTACAGTACACTATAATAACAGTACACAGTACTACAGTAGTACAGTGCCAGAGGCTGTACAGATAAAGTACTCACAGTAGAGGATCTCGTAGTCTCCAGAGTTGGACATGATGAAGTTGTTGTCAGGTGACCAGTCCAGGTGGGTGATGTAGCTGGAATGTCCCTGCAGAAACATGCAGGTAACACATGAACACCACCACAGCTGGAATTCTGGGAGTTGTACCAGATTTGACCCACGTACTACGTTTCCACCGCCGAGGTGCCAGTGCTAGTGCTGGAGTCGGTTTCAATGAACTGGCGAAACGCTTAAGAACAAGCCTGCATTTACACTGTGCTTTGTGAACTGACCCTTTATGTATGAGCGTGGGCAGGTGTGTATAATATTATGTCTGTGTGTGTATGTGTGTGTATATATGTGTATATATATATACACACAGTGCCTTGCGAAAGTATTCGGCCCCCTTGAACTTTTCAACCTTTTGCCACATTTCAGGCTTCAAACATAAAGATATAAAATTTGAATTTTTTG